>CAVNYN010212626.1:0-23071 GCA_963692815.1 Nyctanthes arbor-tristis
GAATGAAGCATGAAACGATTTTTATTAACCTTTGATAAACCAAATTGATGTATTACTCACGGGGTATTTTTATACTCACCTTTTATATGACTCTCTTTTATAGATGATCTAACGAAGAGTTGTTGAAAAGAAAGCTGAAGAGTGGAGGATGTCTCACGATGCAAGCCGGATAATGCATGTGATAGAAATTGATCTTTGGGCGTATTATGAGGATGAGCCAATGTTTATTATGTATTTAGGCACCTCATATGAGTTCGAGATCTATTGTGCCTTCTCCCTCAATCTTGTGCACCATGACAAGATTATGAGGGATAGGCCAATGTTTCTAGTCTAATTATGTGTATGGAAGCTACTATATTACTAAATAAAATTTGGCTTTTGTGGAAGGTTTTAACACAAGACATGGAATCCAAATTTTTACTTGTAAAGGTTTCCAAATCTTGTGCTCGGTTTTATATATATATAAAGTGACTTTTATATATATTGTGTTTCTTGTTCTTATTATAAATACTACACTTAAAACTAATTAAGATGACAAACAATATTATTTCATCTAGGGAATAAAAGAGGTTTATTGGCAAGTCGTGCCCTCGATTTTGGACAAAAGTTGTGAAAAGAAATTTATAACGCTTCCGACAAATTCATTTAGTAATAAAACTTTAACCAATGTTTTTAATTATCGAGAGGTGTGACATGGAACATGTGGGAAAGATTAAAATTACTAAAATACAAAGAACTAAAGCCGGTCTTTACCTGGGAATCACTCACGAAGATTCTGAAAGAGAGAAGTAAAAGTCACCTGATGAGTATTTTCGCCGGGAGAAACAAAAGAAGCAAAGGGGAGAGGCTAAATGAAAGGGTGCTCTTTTATCATGCTAAAAACCCCTAAAACCCTAAGAAGTACAAGGGTCATTATTAATTGCTGCCGCCTTTTGCGATTCCCGAGCGCGACCATACGGATCCACCACCCACGAATCGGCGAGTGTCCCACGACCCTGAACCGACGTATTGAACACGCTTCGTCAATCTAATATTGCTGAGAAGGTCCCCTTTTTCTCTCCGTAAAACCGAGTTCACCACCATCACTTGCAAGAGGGAGCGAACCCAAGGGGGTAATTGTTAATGAGGGAACCGACCTAACAGGTCAGTCAAATGTTTACACCGAACCCATCGAAACCGAGCTGAGCCAGTTAGTGGAGACGAGCGGTGCTAATCATACACGTGGGTGGTGACTAGGCATACGTGGACGCCACCTATCATTCGGACCAGACACGTGGAAAGCATGCCCCGAAGTGCTCCACTTAGCCGTTTCTCCCTATAAATACCCCCCACTATGTTAGTAGGGGAGGGGGATTTTGAGAGACATTTTGTCAACACTACATGTATCGACTGACTTGTAAAGAAAGAAGGAGGGAATAAAAGAATAATCAAGGATCATTCAATTGTAGGGAATGGTTTAATGCCAGCCTAAATCATTGTCAACAGAATATGACCTTTTTTTTTTTTTTTTTGGAAACGGAATGGAACATATTTAAAGAAAAGTAAGGGTATAGATTAATTATTATTTCAAAATGAAATAAAGTTCAATTAATGACATAGAAATAAATCAGTCAAATAACTTAACGAAATTAGATACAATCTTATAACTCAACTTTCAAGAGTCAAAATTTTCATTTCTAGTTAATTTTCTCTAGTTTCCTTGTAGATTAATTTGTTAAAGCTATAACAGTATACTAAAATATATATTCTTTTCATGGTAAAAATTGACAATAAAGTTCTGAAAAAAGATGATGGCAAAGAATTTTATAGTAAAGGAGACAATAGTTTATTTATTTTCATATACCTAAGTAAGAATATATCCTTATGGTCAATAATAATAAACATGATTTAGTTTTTGTCACTTTCACTTTGATAAATGATGACTGTTGCAGTAAAATAAAGTAAAGTAATTCCATTGTAAGACAAGTTAAAGTTCAGTGAATAAGACGAAAATGATTTACAAGTCTAGTGACTAGATATGAAATCAATCCAGATCATTTACAAACAACATAACGCCCCCCCCCCGCCCCCCCCTGACCATGGTCTTCTTCCCCTACATTCACCGTAACGCCATAAACCCTAGACGACTGAACTCACAAACCTGAAATCCCAAAATGAGCTCAAGGGTTTCACATATTTCCTTCAGGTCACTATCTCGGACCCTATTCTCCATTAACCGGGCTTTCTGCACCTCCACCGAAACCCGAACCGCAAAGCTGGAGAGAATTGCCGACGACCTTTTGAGTCTCAACAAGATTGAGCGGTTCGATTACGCAATTCTGTTAAGGCACAAAATGGGTCTGAATCGATTTGGTCCGGCAGCTTCCGGCATGGGTGTACTGTCGACGTCAGCAGCAGGCGGCGTCGGAAGCGGATCCGCCGCCGAGCCGAAGGCAGCTAAAGAAAAGACGGCTTTTGATTTGAAATTGGAGAAATTTGATGCTGCAGCTAAACTTAAGGTGATTAAGGAGATTCGGGCATTCACTGAATTGGGTCTCAAAGAGGCTAAGGATTTGGTGGAGAAAACGCCTGTGGTGGTTAAGAAGGGGCTTCCTAAAGAAGAAGCGGAGAAGATCATGGAGAAGCTTAAAGAAGTTGGTGCTACTGTGGTATTGGAATGAAGAAAGGTTTCATTTTTCATTTTTCATTTTTCTTCCTGTTATGTTTATGTAGAATGATGTAATGTTGATTGATAAATGAGAAATTAAGTGTCTCTTGGATCAGCTTTTTGAGAGTTCATTGTTGATTGTCAATAATTGACAGCATATTTTTGGATCAGTTCATTGAGCTCCTTGCTGTTAAAGCTAAATATACTTCAATTTGTTCATTAGTATGCCATCTGACCATGGTTGGATTGGGAATCTTGGGTAGACTGCATTTTTCTGTTCAGGTATTTGGAATCAGGTATTTTGTAGAGTTTAAGGGGCATTCTTTTTCTTGAAAAAAAATTCCCGGGATCTATGAGGTGAATATAAAACTGGTAAAAATTAAAATCTTAAATCACCTATTAAAATTGGTTGAACCTCAGTCGAATACTATTCAACCTTTTAACTATTGACCAATTTGTCTTTGCTGCGTCCGTGACTGGTCTGATTATGAGAACACTGGTTCCATTGTCATTATTCTTTTTACTAATTACTTAACCAACGGAAGGTAGCTGTTAGGATTTTGAACACATTTAAGCTTATTACGTGCATTCATGGTCCAAATATTTCCCATTTCCTTACAGAGTCTGGATTCCCCCTTCTGATTGGTGCACATACTTGATTAAGCTTGCTGCCTCTGCAACCCTAACTTCTACCTGCTCATTGACTATTTATTCGAACTGACCACAACTTGGGAAACTTCTACATAGGACAATAATTGAGAGAGACAAATAATTTTGAAGTAAGAAGAACTTATTTTCTTTGCCATCTCTGTCTCATTTCTGAGTCCTCAGAAGTCACAATTGATCAAGCAATGGATCTCTGGGAAGCTTTCCTCAAGTAGCTAAGAAGGTTATGTGTCGAACCTTCTTTCTTGTTCTCTTAAGCATGCATATAACTGCACTTAGTTATATGAATATTTCAGGGTTTCAAGTTGTTTGTTTTACTATTTATGGTTCTTTGCTCTTAATATGTTTATATATATATATATATATATATTAAAGATTTTAGACTAATAATGGTGTATATGAGATTAATGACAAAACTTGTTTGGTTTATGTATTTTTGTGAGCTGTAGCATGTAATATGTATGGATTTGCGTCCTTTTTGGAAATTTAGGCGTTGTATGTTGAATATTGGCACTGAGTGGAAAGCAACACAAGTTGGATAAAGGTCAAGGTTTTAGATTGTTGTACAGTGAGCATCTTGTGTTGACGTGGAAATCACAATTTCTTCTGATAGAATTGTTCTTGAGACGTAAAATATTGTTTATTGTAGTCCTGGCTCGCTGATTTTGTAAAACCATCTAAAGTAGAACTCATTTATTTGTGAACTATTTAACTGATTTTTACTAAAATATGCAAAATTCTGGTCAGCCATAATAATTTTGCTGTGTATTTTCTGTGGCAGGTCTTTGTCCGCAAGTTTCCAATGAAAGGCTTCAAATTTCCTTATTTTCCCCTCTCCAAGCATGTCTCAATATCTAGAACTGAGCGCTGCTCATGTAACTGAATGAATGTGTTATCATAATGGCTTCAAGTTTGGAATATGCACCTGCATATTCATTATAGGACACCAAAGAAGCGGATTAACATGTATAGACTGATTGTCAAGCCTTGTTCCCCTGTATAGGAAAATAAACAAGGCTATCAATGGACTGGAGCAGAAATCATTCTTCTATTTGTCTACGTACCTGTTTATATGTTATCATAATGACTCTGTTTCCATAATCCCTACTGAATCAATAAAGCTTCATAAGTAATAAGCTCTGAGTTAAAAGCATAAGCCATCAAAATTGAATGAGCTCATTTTTGTTTTTTAATTGAAGAGATGTTACATGTAAATACTAAAGAAAATAATCTATCTGCAACGAGCATATTGTTTAAAGAACAGGGATAATATAGAGAATAAACCGCCGTAACTGGATAAGCTCATCTTCTATTTATTGATTGAAAATGTTATGTGTAGGACCATAAAATATCGGTCTTCAACTAACATATGAAATTTAAAAATAAGCATCAATAATTATTGTAAACCGCCACAACTGGATCAGCTCATCACTGATACATTAATTGAAGATATTAAGTCATCTTTCTTCAACAATCATATTCAATAAAGACAGTAGCAGAACTTCTAGTTTTCTGAATATCATAATTTTGCATCTTCAACTAGAATCTTCAAGCTACTACTGCATAACCATCTAGTAAGGTCAAAAAATTAAGGACACTGAGCCTTAATTTCATTAAATTATTCATGCCCTCTTTACCTTAAACACTAAGCTTCAACCAAATTTCACGGACGTAAGAAAACAAGTTATTTGGAAACAACATTAACATAATTAAATCCCAATATCCTATCAAAAACAGAAAAGGAAGATTACACTAAGTATGGTGGTGTAGAAGATCAAAAAAGTCTGGAATGATGTCTTTTGCCATTAGCAGCTGACAGAAACAGGCAACAGCTCTGCAGTTGGTGCAGGGAGGGAGGGATTTGTCTTACCTTGCAATCAGGGTTGACAATTGGTAAGCTGGAAAATTTCAAAGGCGAGAAATAAGTTAGAATTTTGTTGTTCTTTTTTTCAGTAAAAAAACCTCTTAATGAGGAATTGGGGGGCCCATTGGGCTACCAGGGGGTGTTCTGGGACCAGTGGGGACAAACTGCCCCCTATATCTATCTCCCCTAAGGCTTCGGCACTCTGCCATTAGCCGCAATTGGCAGTAGCAATACAGCTTAGGTGGAATGTATTGTTTTTTCTCTATAACATTCTTCAACAGTTGCATGCTAACAGATGCAGAGTATAGAGAATTCTAAAAATCTGGCAACAGTTTCAAATGGAAATACTTTGTCTTCGAATTTTCAAGTTTTTAATTTTCTAATTGTTAACTTGGATCATCACATTGTGAAAACTTATCATAATGATATGTTTTGATGAACCCTACCCATGAAAATGAAGAAAAATAACAAACAGGGAAAAGAAAGAAAGAAATATTTGCACGGTTGGATTCTACAGGACATAATGGTTACGTTATTTTGGTTTTGCATGGTTAAATTTCAAAATGAACAGGCTGACATTGTTTGTATTTTGGAGCTTTTTCTTCGAGCAGGACATAGATTTCATTGACAGGCCTTCAAAATGCTGGGTAAACTTGTGAATGTTGTTGCTGTGAGTAAATATATAATATGCTATTTGTCCTTTCAGATATTAATGATTTGTTTCCCTGTCTTTTCATTTACTTAATGAAAACTTGTACATTTATTTTGCTTCCTTAGACTGATGGATATGGTGAAAACATGAAGTTGTCTTCTTAAAGGCCCTTCAAACCTTTATGTTTACTGATTGTTGATTGTATCCTGAGTTATGGAGGCATTCAGTTATATCTATCCCAAATTTGATCATTCAGGTAGCATTTGATATGTGGAAGTTCACTAAAGGGAATGTCAAGATAACGTTATGAGGTCAACGCAGAATTCAGAGTATGTGGGAGCAATTTTGTCATGCAGGTTATGCTATTCTGTATGCAGCTACCCCTTTATGGGGCTTATGATTTGTGCTTTCTCTGGGTTTGGTCATCTGGCAGTAGATTTTAGTGCAAGATACACTAGCTTATGCTCTGTATATTATTTTTCAAATACGGAGAAGGTTCTAGGTTTTCACCAAATGGAGCCTAATTTTGAAAGGCCAAAAGGAAAAGTAGGATTCGTGTAGAGAGCCGTACTTTATTCAATTATGATTTGTGGGCAGAGTTGTTGTTTCAGATTCAATATTATATTATAGAAAATAGCTGAACTGTACATGAAAAAGATGTATTCAGGAATTTCAATGGTCTTTGCAATCTAATTAGATGTGATCCATGACATGATGCAGTTATGTTGTTGATGATGCTTACTGATCATGATTACACCAGCGTTTCAAGACATGAACTCCATTATCTGCTGAGTAAATTGACACTTAGTGGGATTCCTTTGCAGGTGCTGGAAACAAAGTCGACAAAGTTTCAGGCTCAATCTACACTCATCAAAACTAAGGAAGCACAGGCAACTGCATTGTGATGCTTCTTTTCCCCCTAAGCATTTCTATTTGTGTTAGTGTGCCTTGTTTTTAGTCCGTGCTTCACGTCTATGTCTCTGCATGTATTACTGTGGCTTCTTCATTTGAAAATTATAAAGGGCGCATCTCAGTGTGTGTAAGGGTTTACAATCTATAATGGACAGAGTGATTTGCTATTTTGTGATTTTGTGCGGGAGTTCAACCAACATTGACACGTCATTAATTGGTTTGTTGGGCATTCTAAACTAAAGAGCTAAGGTGCTCTCCCTAGCAATTTTATTGCTATAATTTTCTAAGGGATGGATTTCCTGATTATTCTAATAAATTAACAGAGTGCACAACATGCAAGGTATGTGGGATGCCAGTTCAGGTGGTCAAAAGAAATGCAAAAAAAAAAAAAAAAGTTGTGGATGATTTTGGAAGCTGGCTTGAATAACATTACTTTCATATGTTTTCATGCAAGAATATGTAGTTCGTGTGATTATCATTAATTTAAAACTAACGAGATGTATAGAAAAATAGAATTGTCAAGTGAATTTTGTATCCATGTAGCATGGTTCTGCTTGCAAACATGGTTGAAGTGTCAAAATCTAGAACATTGCAACTTCAAGTAACTATCTGCATTATATGAATTCCCAAAGTAGCATCTCCAATGCCTTGGTTATGGGCTTGGTCTATTTCAAGTGAAGAGATAACCAGAAAAATTGGGTTGGTCTTATAACTTTATCTATTTTCTTCTAATCACTTTTCGCTCTTTTTACACTATTTTTTCTCACTTTTCCTTTCTTGTGTTTCTTATAAGGTGTCAAAATACATCCTCATTCATTACCCACCTCTTTCACTACTATCTTATCCTTATTTTTAAATTTCTTTCCTATTTATCATTTTTCCTGCTGTTTTTTCTACACCTCTTTCCGTTCACATTCAAATAAAATCATCATCCTCTCTCCATCTCTCTCCTCCAAATTATCACAAGACTATTTACCTTCCCATTGAAGATGTTGTTAGTGCAAATATCTCATAGGTATTATTACATTATACTCAACGAGTGAGTTATGCCTGTGCTCTGAGAATATTAAGGTATATAAAACTTCAAAACCAAGTTCTAAGTATAATAACGCATTAGTACGTGATAAATGTAAGGATGTTAACGTGTAGTGATGGCAACGGGGTGGATTCGAGGTGGATCGGCCTTGCCCCGCACCGATAACATTTTCTTCCACCCCGCCCCTGCCCGCTGCGTCGCCCCGACTATTTTGGGTCGGGTTGCGGGGCAGTTTGCTGCCCAGTGTAGATTTTTTTTTTTTTTGGGAATTTGGTGGTGAATTTTGGGGTTTTTAAGCTACCTAAAATTAACAACTACTCTCAAAATTTTTTTTTACTACAATTTGGGGTTTTATAATTGAAACTTTTTTTTAAAAAATAACACTAAATGGTTCGGGGCTAATTGGGGTTGCGAACTGTGGCGGGGCGGAGGATCACACCTCGATCCGCCCCGCCAACCTATGGGGCGGCTTTTTTTTGCCCCGTTCGGTTCGAGGCATCGCGGGTTAGCGGTCGGGTTAGGATAAATTACCATCCATATTAATGTGTGATAAAGTATGATCAATACGTGTAAGTGTGACTTCAAATTAATCATTTAAGTCCGTTGTCAACTCTTGCAATTTTATTTTATTTTATTTTTTCTAAAAGGGATCAACTCTTACACTTATGTTCTCTTCTAGTTAATGGAGTATTTTTATGTTATTGAAAAAAAAAAATGTCCATTATCAGCTCAATAATACTCTTACATACATGTTCAAAATAATAATAATAATAATAATACTCTTACATACAACTGTCAAGTGAGATTATCTTTGTTTGGTCAATCTCACAAATGATTTTGACCTGATCCAATCCAATGCGTTCATATTGAGAATTTTCAATTTCACAGCCCAATCATCGTCAAAGAAAATTTTCAAAAACTCTCTCAAGGTTTTGTAACAAAATCTCCCACTCCGAGTGGTATGTATAGATGTACATCACGTGTATTTCATACAAGCCATGTGTATTTTAGATATACGTGACGTGCATCTACACATACCACGCAGGATAAGAGGTTTTGAAGCAAAATTTTCGAGAAGTTTTGAAAAGGGACTCTCAGTGTCAAAATATACAAAGACAACTAATTTTGAAACAAAATTAAAAATCGATTCTTCATTCTGTTCTTAAGTTAAAGCACTGGATTTATGATGTCTAAACTCCAAAAGGTTCATGAGACAGAGTAACAATACACCTCTATGTTAGTTTACCAGTTAATTTATCAGTTGAGTGTTTTACCCATCAAATTTAAATCTCAAACAACCTAAATGTCTTAATCGATAGTTTTACCCTTCAATTTTTCTCTATACCATGTTTAAATTTTTGTCAATTGGTGAACTAATAGAGACATTTATCATTCCGCGAAGGGACACGTCTCAAATCGACATCTTCATTAGCTCTAATAAATAAATGAATGGACAATATATTATTTTATTTCAATATATGCAAAGTACAAATGAATTAACTCGCGTGGCAAATACTATTCAGAAATATCACAAGAAATAACAACAGTAATGAATCACTTCAAAAACTTTATTTCACTGCTTTATTTCACTGCATAACAACATAACAAAACTGGAAAAAGACTATTTACTACCCCAAATAAAACCGCGCAAAGTCATCGCTATCATGTGTCTACGTTTTGTATGTTTTCCCGAGTTATAGCTCCCCACTTATTGATCCTCAGTAGCTTGAATCCGAGAGTAAGAACTTGAAGTTGCCGCACCTAAAGCCCCAGCCTCGTATTCAGCCAATTGCAGACCTCGTCCATCTCATTAGGCACGGTATAATGACCAAGCCTGCAAGAATCAAGGTGTAAGATTTTGTAGTTTCATCTAAATGCACGAGATGAACGTAAATGAAAAGATTTAGTTACCCTTCATAGGGTTTAAATACTAGATTACGAAATCCAGCTGAACTCAAGGCATGGAAGGACCTTTCTCCGTGTGTATGAGGAACCACGTCATCACCTGTTAGAAAAAATAGAGCTTCTCAGAAACACTTAAGTTCCAGACCGGAGGTCGAATATATGAAGTTTTAACAGCTTAAAATTTGTAGGCTTTTAGGGTAGAAAGTGTGACGTACAAAGTCCATGACCGAGCAAAATGGGCAGAGATGCAGCACGCCTTGCAGCATCGTGTGATCCTCCAATCTTGTTTCTCACATTGCTGCAAGAGATTATTATAGTCTAGAGGTGAGCAAATAAAAGCCACAGCTTAATTTTTATCAATGCACGGAAATGTGATAAGCCAATAATCACTCTTTCTTGTTTTGTGTTCTACGGGCTTTTGTGAGATCAGGTTAAAGACGGTAATCTTACCTAGCACAAGGAAGCCACCCGCTTAGACCAACGATAGCCCTAAGGTTAACTGGGTAAGGATTTCAATTTCCATATTTTCCTTGAGCAAAGCAAGTTGCAGAGTAAAGTGCTGTTGCAGCACCCATGCTGAAGCCTCCAATTCCAAGCTTAACTGTAATGGAAAGCATGGAATGGTAATATATAATAAGCAAATTCTATTAGGAAATGACGCAAAAAAGACATTTCGGGCAGGATCATGCCATCTTAAAAGTGTAAGGTAGGATTATGTTAGTGGCAATTTGTGGAGCTATTTTTCTGTTTCCATTTGAAAATAGAAATTGGTAAATCATTTCCATTTACATATAATATGGGCCTCACAAGTACTACATACTTCTCCACCACTTATTTCTATTCTAGTTTAAAATAGCAATATAAAACTAACGGGGCCCATTGACAGCAAACTTGTTGTGCAAGAAAAGAGGAAGACTCCTCTCAACTTGAATAGCTAACTTATTGAGTGCCTGTTAGCAAACTACTTTTCTTTTTTTCTAATTTTTGTCTCAAAATAAAAGAGAGAATGAGTGAAGCTAAATGGTGGATATTTGTGCAGTACATGTGGGTCTTAGAAATATGTGGATGTGTATTCTTTAATCAAAGTGAAATTTGATTTTAAAAAAAAAATCAAATTCAAATTTAAAATAGAATGATCATCAATATTGATGTAAGTAGAAACAGAGTTAAAGTTCACCTTAAGGATGAGAACAAGAATCAGACTTGACACAAAAGTCAATGATAATCTTGCAAATTATACTTCTATATGAAAAAGGAGAACTGTTTGTTGATAAAAGTTTAATTATTTTTGCTTTTGAAAATGTAAAAGGAGTCCCAAAAAGTTCACTAACTCTAAAAGATGAAAAGTTATATTAAAGGATGTCGACAACTGTGCTTACAGTGAGTATGCAAGATAAAGTAAAACTAACTAATCTAACCATCAGAAGGCTCTGTAGATAGTAAGTTGGCAATATGTGCTGCTGAAGCATCTAAGCCTTCCAAATCATCTGGACCATTTTCGGAAAGCTCTCCCACATCAAACCCTGATTTAAACGACATGAAAATAGATGGTGACTTAAATCGATTGTCATTAAAATAGCTACATTCTGATTTTTTTGGTTTTTTCTTACATGCAGTACAAGGAAATCCACCAAGTATAGCCACTGGGCGTGAAGGAGCAGTAGGGCATATCCATTTTATCTGCATAAAGAAAGTCGAGCACAATATTTAAGTATGGTAAATTGAAAATAATTTTCATCTGGAAGCGCAGGAGGTCTATGCAGATAAAGAACAAAAAACAACACATTCAATTAAAAACTGGATAGGTAACTTACATTTGGAAGGGGGAGACTTTCCAGATCGGTTGTGACCAGCTGCAGAAAGAAATACAGAACAAAGTGAGCAGATAATGTTATTTGTTCTACCTTCACTTTTCTACATTCACAAAGTAATTTCTGCATACTGCTAAAGGACCAACACTATTTAACTATTGACACTTGAGAGATTTCCGTAGGTACAATAAACAGATGCCTTAACGCAGTAAAATAAAACAGATCTGGGAGGAGTTCAACATCCTTCTGAAGGAGATAAGGACCAATTTTGTTGATATTTAAATAAGGAAAGAAGTGAGAATAATCAGAAACGGGTGAGGGATAAATAAAAGGAAACAGTTTGTGAATATTTCCATAAAGAAAGTATTTTATGAGGACAATAAAATCATGACTTTTATTGAAGAGTTCTAACAGTAATTAAGTTTATAATCATAAGATTTGGTAGATTGGAACACCAAAAATTTTCTTCACACAATCAAAACAGAAAACTACCAAGTTCTGTCTAATTTTTTGGGCAGCTACTTTTTCCCATTAACCAAAGTTAAAATACCCAGAAAAGGGTAAGTGTGTAAAGAGGACTTATTTAGCCATTGACATTCTTTCAACAGCAACTTTTTATCTTTCTTTTGTGACAAAAGGTCCACTTGTTTACCATCACTTTATTATGAGGTATATACCAATTACTAGGAATAAGTAACTATCAAGTTATTGCAGTGAGTTGGTCATAAACAGTATGGACAGCATCTAAAATCAATACACCATGGACCCCGAAATTATTTAAGCTTATTTCAGTCACACTCATCCATGAACAGCACTCAAATTAAGAAAATCAATACAAGACTTGGATCTCCATTTTCCTGCATATATAATCGTTCCTGAGAACAATTTCTTCTAGAAAATCAGGCATTTTTATTTTTTATGACAAATCCAAATGAAAATCCTTGAGTTCTTGTGAACTGGAAATATTTTATCCAGCGCCTCCCAGTTGGCTTAAGTTCCAGAATGATGTTTGACAAACCCAAAGAGCTGGAAAAGTGAATTCCTGACCATACACCTTTTTCCTCATTTTATTAAAAAAAGGAAAAATAATTAAGACACATAACATACCATGATTTAAAATCACAAAATGCTTCAAGGTAGGGTAATTCTACCTGGAACCATTATCTCCAAGGCCATGCAACCAAACTATTGTCGCCTGATGTTTCCCTCTAGGCCTCACCACATATGTCCTCCCAAACTCAAATGTCCTTCTAGCAGTTCTACTTCCTACAAAATCATATGCAGAAGTCATTAATTAATCTTTTCAAACAAACAAAGTACATTAATCAGTAAAGTATTCAAACACAGAAAAAGAAAGAGAGAGAACTGAAAAGAGCCCTCCATTTCAATGTTAGAAGGTATGAAAACCAGTCATGTATAATAAGCAACAGTAATTTGCAGTAATGTGGATTTGGGGTGAAGAAAGAAAGTAAAGGAAAATTCACAACTAACCAGAGCCGACAGACGAATTTGAATAGCTCATCTTCACTGCCAGAGATAAAAGTACAGCTAGGAATTTTCAAGAACACCTTGTGCGCAGTATGAAATGAACTGAAAAGTTGCAAGCAATGAAGAAATCAGAAGCGGACACTCCCCTATTTATACTCAAATATTCAGACTGAGAAAATGGAATCAAAACACGTATGTGTGAACCAGCTGCACATTGCCTATAAACTCAAAAAGCGAGAGAGAGGAAGCATCCATGAAAAGGAGAGGTGAAGACAATGACAAAAAGTAAGCTGCAATCTTTTTATCAAAGAAAAAAAAAGGGAATCAAACCAGAAAACAAAACCCACAAAAATTACATTCATCCCATAAATTTCCCTGAACCGTTGAGGTTGGAGGGCTTTAGATTTACAGCATAGAAGGGAATCTATGCCTGTTGGCAGTGGCTATAAATAAAGCACCCAGAACTAGAATTTCAAGAATATTTCTGAAAACAAGGAATAAATTCAAGAAAATATCTTTTTTACAATCATTTGTTTATGTATTTCCGATTTATGCCCATTATCTTGAATGTGAAGTTCAAACACTGTCCAATTTTTCATCATTCTGTCACAGCATATTTTCAGACACTAATTGGGAATATAATAAAGGACTCTCTCTCAGCATACAAAAAACTTTAGGCTCAGGTTTTCGCATTGTTGGATGTCTTGAGAATGCAACATTTGACGGTACAAAATAAACAGGAATTCACTAACCTGGATTGCTTCTTGGTTGAGAGGGACAGCATTAGGAAAAAGCACTCACGCTTTCCTTCACTTGCTTGCCACTTTTCACCTTCATAGCTCCAACGTGGCACCAGAATTTCTGCCACTTAAAATTTGAATCAGAAACTCTGCAATGATTTTAGAAATTACAATGCTTAAAAGATGGTCGAATAAGCCGTCAAAACTTGACAATGCTTAACCGAAATATTAAAAAAAAAAAATTGTTAAAGAAAGCGGGGTAGCCGGGTGTCGGTGTGGCCACTCCCTAGCTTCATTATAGTATGTATCACTGTTTTGTACTGTAACTTATATATTATCTCGTGAAAAACTTACTGCCATCTCATAAACTATGTGATTATGCCCTAATACGTGTAAGTCGTGCCAATCTCGTACAACTTGATGTTGCTAACCTAATCAAAAGAAATATGAGATGAAAAGAAGATGCAATTCATACAGAAAATAAATATAAGTGACTAAGATACAATTTGTCAAAAAGTTGGGTGTCGTTTTCAAAATTTTGCAAGAGATAGGTTTAGGATTTGTTTATTTTTGGGCAGTTGTTGTAGATAGTCCCTCCACAACTATTCTTAATTCTTGATGCAAAGGAAATGCTACTTGATCATCATTCACGGTAGCTGCAAGTATAGTACTACTATTTTACAGTGTGTGTTTGCACCTAGACTAGTTAATTTCTTTAGTCTTCCTTATTATTATTGTTGTTATTTTTTCAAAAAAGAACTTTCACTTTTTTTTTAAGTGAAGGAAAAAAAAAAAAAATAGAAATTGTTTTCACCTTCTTTTGTTGCCGTGGTTCAAACAAGTATTATATTGATTAAGTTCGCATATTATAGACATGGGGTGTTAGATTTGAACCACATCTATACCTCCCCTCCCCAGTCTCCCCTTGTATAAAAAAAAGCTTCTTTTGTTGTCAAGCCGTCGAAGTGGAAGATGTGGAGGCAAGTGTAATGAAGGTGATGGTCACATCAAGTGAGAATGTGTTGGGTAAAATTCCGAATCTTTTCATTTCATTTGAGTACGTGTTTGCATGAGCGAGTTAGGGGTGGCCACCCTTGTCCTGGGCTACCTCGTTTTCAGGAAAAGAAATTTTTTTTTTTTACTATTTGAAAAATTTTTAAAAAAAAATTTTGTTTAGGGATCATCAAATTTCATCTACACTTTCAATCATTTTTTGACTACGCCATTGTATGTTTGGGTGCAATTTTTCCTTTTTCTAAACTACCATATAAGAGCACTATATGGCAAGTTTTGACATTTTCAAGACTTTTTAGCACGTAAGAGATGTCCATATTTGTCACACCTCTTTTTTTCTTTGTTGTACACTAGTACGATTCTTCATTGTTACTTATTTGATTAAACAAAATCCTAAATCAAAGAGAAAAATCCAAGTTTTGAACAGATGGAAAAAAAATTGATTAACAAAACAAGGAATTTTGCTTCATGGAAGTATTACATTGAGCTCATTTGGAATTTTTAAAAAGTCATAAACTAGTAATAAGATTAAGAAATTGCGTCTCACTAGTTTGGATAAATTTCAACTTATTTGCATAATTTTCTGAAAAATGATTAATTTGTTTAGAAAGATCTGTTACAAGTTAAAAGTTATTTTGAATGTTATTTTAATGTGACTTCTTTGTTTAAAAAGAGCTTTCAGACGAATCTTGTGTAGGAATTCAAATTACTCGGCACTTGAAAAGTGAAAAATAGTTTTCTGAGAGTCAAAACTTGATTTTGAACTTGTTTGAATCATTTACCAAGTATGTTTTCTCGACTTAGAAGAGGATGCAAAGGAAGTTCGGTTGAAGTGACATCATTTCTAAGTTAAAAGAAATAATAATAAAATAATAATAATAAAATAAAATTATAGAAGCTGTCGCCAATGAGGCCTAGCCCATTTGGTTAAGGGGCTAGACTAACGTACTAAGACCTAGAGGTCCCAAATTTAATTCCCCTATATGAGGTATTTTTTACATTTTATTGTAGTATATATTCTCACTATATGTGGGTTAGTCTAATTAATTTTCTTAATGCTGTATTTTAGTGGGATAAATAGCTATACGCATTTGTGCTGCTATGATACAAATTTATAATTGTATTTTCAAAAAGAACTATAAAAGTTGTCCACATTAGCTCTTGAAAACATACCAAAAAGACCCAAAAAGGCAATTGATGATGAAGTGCTCAAATTTATGGAAACTTTTAAGTACTCTACGATTATTGAATACTTAATGCTCACAAATTCAAATGTGAATTCTTGATTTAGTCAAAAATGATAAAATGCGTACTTTTCAGTACCAGAAATTTTTTCCAAATATACGTACATGGAACTCTTGATTAAGTAATTTTTTTACAACCATAGAAGCAAAGTAACGTTCCCAACTCCTATTGGAAGGTAAATTTAGAGAAATCTTTTGCATGTCAACTCCACTAATGCCTGCATGAAACAAAAGAGGAATTAGAATCCGCATTTTAAATAATCAATTATTCTTATTATATATAATTACTTAAGTTTATGCTTTAAGCATTTTCCTTCTTGTTTGTTTAAATAATATGAATGAATAAATTCCAAAATTTCCACTTATAAAACATAAGCACTAAACCCAATGAGGAATGACCCTTTTATGTACTTTTGCTGTTTTGCATATTACTTGAGAAAGTTTGCCCCTTTTTCTTCTTTCAACTTTCTAACTATTGTACCAACAATTGGTTTGTTATATGGTGCCTTTATTCCCTCAACCATTTTGGGACTTGAGGAACTTTGCTTGAGATTTGTTTGATTTTTATTTTTTATTGCAATGCTATTAGTTAATAACTTAAAGAGAGACGTGTGCACCACTACTCTAAAGAAGTTACTATCTAATTATATATTTTCCTTTTCTACATTCACTTTGGCGTTGGTTCAAAAGTAGCGATAAGTTATGAAAAGTTGTTTCGAAAGTAACTATCTCACTGTAAATGCTAATTAAAATGTATCTAGCAAAAGATATTACAAGAAAGAATGAATGATACCCCAACCCAACCACCCCCAACAAAATAATAATAATAATAATAATTAAAAAAAGAAAGTAATGTTAATTAATTTCGCATTTAATCAATTCTTTTCAAAATTATTTAGGAACCTAAGGCTTCATTAATTGGTGACACCAATGTATATTCTACAAGACAAGTGACCCCTTTTACCTATAGAAGTCAGAAGAATCTTTGATTTGACAATATATTATTATATAAATGAAAATACTTAGCTATGCTAATATGAAAAATATGGGATTTATGTGAAAAAGTTGTTCCACTACAAGGAATTATTAATTATTCTCCGTGCAATTCTCTCTTTCGTTATATTCCAAAAGGAATGGAAACACATCTCTTGATGATTTTTTCCCATTATTGGTAAGATAGGGACATATATGGGGCATTTGTTGAATCAACTCCATTTTGATTCTCTCATTTTCACACCATTCAACATATTTAATGATTTATAATGGTTTCTTGTAATGTAAATCACTAATTCAAATAGGAAATCGGAATATGAAAAGGAAAAATAATGTCATGTCGAGAGTATCAATGACAAGATTGAAAAATATTGATTAATATCATCACATAATCATTCTAACCAATAATGTCCATATACAAGTTTTTAAATATAGTACCGAAGGCATGTATGTGAAGATTTTGAACTCTAAGCATATTGAACATGCAAGTGGAAAATACACTAAGTTTATTAGACAACAAGTATATGAACTTTAACATATTGAGGGGAAAATGTGGTATAAATTCTCATACACAAATTTCAATTACGAAAAGAAGTTCTTCTAAAAGACGTATTTTTGAAGTTCATCAAAAAGAGTGATGACATATCTTTTATGTGTAACTCAAAGATGCACCAAACTTTAATTTTCAATCTTCTTCAAAATCTTCAATTATTGCTTTAGTGTGTAACTCCTATAAAAATCTTAAGGACGTGTTCTCAAAATGGAATTTAATGGAACTTTTGTGAAGTATAAATTTTCATGGATTTTTACGAATTTTAATTTAATAGAATTATTATACAAAATTCGTCAGAATCTAGTGAAATTCTATGACATAGATTTTAGTGGATTTCTTTTTTGAAGGTAGTAAACTTATCCATTCAACAAATCAGTTGAGAGTACATCAGAAATAAAGTACGGCGGGAAATACATCCACTCAAAATGATTAAAGGAAACTAACGAATACTTAGCAATCTTCTGGGTAACTTCATTAGTTGAGCGACGGAGATTTTAGTGTATTTCAATAGATTTTTAGTGGAATTTGTTAAGATTAAGGAGGTGCCCCAACATTGATTTTCTAATGGATTTTAGATTTTCATAACATTCTAGGTATGCTTAGTAAAATTTCGTACATTTAAAAAAAAAATGATAAAATAAAATTTGTTATTATAATCATACAACAAACCCATTGGATAAATTTTCATATAGAAGAAGATAACAAAACTAGGAAATAATAATAAAAAATACATAATTTGTTTTTACGTCTTGTTTAGGTAACCATTTACAAAATCATTTAATTTTAACTTTGTGAATATCGAAAGACAAATTGCTGGCTCAACCACTAATGGATGTTGGGCGTTTAAGAGGATGAAGATGTGTTGGAGGCAACACCAGTTTCTAGTTGAGAGAGAGATGCATTTTTCTTTCTTTTTTCTTTTTTGCATTTTAAATTATTTATTTTATTTACAAAATGGAGGAATTGGAAATCCAAGGGTCATGGCTGAATTTGTTGAAGAATTTTGCCTTCATATTTTTAGTTTATAAATCTACCAAAATCATTTGAAAGCCACTCATAACAGAAATCTATTGAAATGCATGGAAATTTGGGGACATTGGGGACATCAGATTTTTTATGGAATCAATTGAAATCCAAATTGAGGACCTTGGAATTTTATGCATTCCATAAAGTGCTAGTTTCACATATCATCTCTAACCTTTGGGGTTAGTATTGACTGAGTCCCCAATTTTTTTTTCTACACGATGGGTCCCTAATCCTTCATTAATTAGCACTTATGGTCCTTTTTTACACTTTCCGTCAATTTATCCATTAACTCATCTGTCAAATTACCCTTTTTGCCACCGGAAATAGCAGCAAACTATTGCCATTCCTGTCAACAAATTGCTTCTGGCAGCAGCGCTTTGCTGCCTCTGGCAGCCAAAGGGGCAGGTTCACCCCCCCCCCCCCCCGGGTTTTCCTTTTTAAAATTTTAAATTTGTGTTATTTTTTTAAATTTTAAATGAAAACACCCTTAAAAATGAAAGGGAAATTAAATGTGCATGCCAAAATTCTCGTTGAATTCATTAAGGATGTTTTCCTGATGGCACCTATAGGAAGGTGTCTTAAGAAGGGATTCAAACAATTACTCCACGAAGGCGGGCTGGCCAAGGCAGAAGAGGGCTATATTAATACCTACCATCCCTTTTTTTTTTTTTTTATTAAATCTGCCTTTAAATTAATCCGTACCTTCTATTGGATGCTCATTATGATAATTTTAACTTCATTTTTCTCCGACCCATCATTCATTCCGTGCCTCATTTTGCCGTAGCACGTTGTTTGTTAGCTGTCAAATTACATTAAAATCAGACAAGAATATTATTATACCAGGTATTTAAAATGGAAACTGCAACGCAGCACCAAAGTCATGAAAAATGAAACTGTATCCATCAATTATTTTGATATGCAAAAGGCAGGCTGAATGTGCATCTTACGACTGGCCAGCGATCAAATCCCCCCCCAAAAAAAAAAAAAAAAAAAAATTATTGACCACTAACGGATTCCACTAACGGATTCTCAATCGTTGCCAAAGCAACCATAATGACAAGATCCATTAAACGCAAGGAAAACGCAGCTTTGGAATCCTGAAGCTGAAGAATATACCACTCAAATTCTCATCACGTTACCAGCTATTATTCTGGAAAATAAGACGCCAAACTACAGTCAGTGATGGTGGTCTTCGTCATCATCGCCGTGTCCATCGGGAGGTCCGCCTGGGCCAACCACTTCCAACTGCCAGCCAATAAAAAATCACATGGAGGGAAACCAGGACATCATTAGTTTTTGTGTGTACACAAGCAATGAAACAAAGCTAACTAGTCTGCACTATGAAGAATATAAACTATGTGAAATGATAAAAGGCGAAGATTTCATTGACTAAAGATCATGAAAGCGGAACAGTATATGTAAAATCTCATCATGTTATAGATGGTCAAATGACTCTTTTAACTCCACCATAAGAATTGATCATTAGCAGGCATTCCAGTAGATACAGAGATTAAGGTTAGGAAACCTTGGGGTTAGACATGAATTCAATGCAAAAAACTGTCACTGCATCCATATGTACACGACGCTCTTCCGATCTGACAATTGCCAACATCTAAAAGAAAAGACAAAATCATCTGTTCCAGGTAAATTCTGTATTTACCATGAAGTACTGTGAGCATACGGGGCACTCATGTGGTTTACCCTTCTCTAGCCAGAACCATACGACATCGTGTTCATCCTCTGTCAATCATTAGCACAGAGAAAATATCAACATCTATTAATAGTTAAATACACTCCAAATGACAAGTACTATGACTGTAGAAGACAGGCAGATGACTAATGAGACCTACCACCTTCAGCACCAGGGCATCCCACAATTCTTTTGGCATAGTAAGACTTTATGACCGCAGGTGCTTCCTGCAAGCAATCAAAGAAAAAAGTAAATGTCATATATTGATCATGATTGGAAGAGGCAAGAAGAAATGTATGAATTTGTCAGGAAAAATTTCAGGCTTTAACTGCTTCTAACTGGCTTCCTATCTTGCTCAATAATGAAGCTAAGCATGTCAGCACGTTCCAAACTGGTTCAAAGTTGGCCCTTCGACACCTCTAGGTTTAGCTGATAAAGACCAAATCGAGTGTAAACTAAGCATGCTGCTCAACTCTGATGTCAATCGACTCATCAAAAGTTTGTTCAGGATCATCTTGAATATAACAAGCCAAACTTAAGTCCCCATTAGCATTCTATGCGTTGAAACGAGTTTGGAGATTTGAGGACTACATGTGGGTCCCATAAAATGCATGGATATGATTGGTTTAGCCAAATTTTATTTTAACATAAAAATAGAATGTTAAAACGAACTAAGCTTAGCGAGGCTCATTCATTGTAACATGCGGAACTTCAGGTATCATCAAACTACTCTTTCAAAAAGGTAAAGTTAATGATCTTTTTCTTATGATAAACATCATATAATCAGTTGAAGAATTGCAACCAAAATAGACCAGAATATTCTAGTTCATTATCAACAGATGAGATATATATACACATATATATATAAAACTGCTTCACTAGATAACTAGAAGGTGGTAATAGAATATTCTCAAAACGTCAAGTGACCTGGCACTGAATTTAGCCATCAAACAGCTTACACAATTTTGATCTTTAAAAACAAAAAACAAAAGTCAATAATTTGTCATAAAAAGAATACAAGGTGGGTTGCAATTTGAATAACATGACATCATGAACAAAATTCTTCAAAGACGTGCTAAATCCTACTATTTGCTGGCTATTTATGGGTGAATATGATTGTATGGATCTTGTGAAAACTGATTCTCAGCAAATCTCAACAAAATTGTCTTACCTGCATACAGAATTCTGAAGTTAAAGCAGTGGAGTCTTCACCTCAAGTACACCCAACATGAGGCTTTCATTGTCGGTCCCTTGTGCCATTTCTACAGGCTCACGCCTTAATTTGATGACTTATGAAATCTCATGCATCAAGGATATATCTCAGGGTGACCAAACATGCCCTTATCCATCTTGTGCCTTCTCATTCATTTATGGGCAGCCTCAATGTTTTGGACTGATTTTTAAGAAAAGGCTATTCCTTTTTCCCCCCTCTTTTTTAGCTATATGGAAAGGGGTATGCAAGATAGTGCACTGGATAGTTAAAACTTTCTTATAGAAGAAAATGAAGGTAAGTGGAAGGAGAAGATATATTGTACCCTAGCTAAAATATTGTTACTTTGACTCAGCGATAAAGCTTGATCCATTTCAAAATTTCAAAATTGTTGATTGAAATCTGTTATTTGGACTACCAAAAGGACCAATCAGATTATCCAAAATCTTTAAGAGGGGAAGATTCACGTCTTTAGAATAAGAATCGCTGATAATTTTTAAGCTTCAAGGCCTTATGGTACACTAGAGGCATTATGTGATCTCATGCTCAATCCTAAAGCTCAGAGGGGTGGGCATTGGTCGGTTCGGGTTTTAAACCGACATAATCAGTTTAGCATTTTTTAAAACCGCCACCATACTGATATAGTCTAGGAAACCGAAACCGACCGAACGAAGTTATAGTCGGTCAGTTCAGTTCAAACCAGATGAAAGCCAAAAAATTATTTAACTCACCGGGCAAAATAGGCAAATCAACATTTAAGCCAATTATAATTTTGACTTGCCTCTAGAAACTCCACGTCTTTCTTTAAATAATCAACAAGCACCTCTTGTCCCTCATAAACTTCCGATGTGGGATTTGATTCTTTCGTTTTCTTCCTTTTGGGTTTCAATTCAACCCTCTAACCGACCATCAAATCTAACCCCTCACTCGGTCACTACTTCAAAGACCAAATCCCGTATTTCCCCTCTTTTCTCAATTCATTCATTCATCAACATCCGTCCTGCCTCACGCTGTAATGCCTCCAAGTCCTTCGCCGACGAGAAAACAGACCCTTTTCTTCCTTTATTTTTTCCTTTTTTTTTCCTTTTGGATCTGACTTCTGAGATCAAGTTGAGCTTTTGTTTTCAATTTATTTGCAGAATAGCTTGTGCCTTGTGGGACTTTCTTGGGCTTCATCTCTTGTTCCTTTGAGTTGAGGCTTGGTTTTCTTGATTTAATTGTTAGAAAGTGGGTTCCTCAAATACAAAGAGAGGAGAAATTTTCCCGAGTTTATTTTTTCAATGAGTTTTTTGAATTTCAATCCCTGGGTTGAAAGAAATAAATAGGCTTATCGATTTATACAGAGGAAGAAGAATATTATTATGCTGGGTATTCTGGTTTTTTGATGCTATTGGGTTCAAAAGATTCAAGAAACTTGAAGAGATGTCTTCCTGTGTAAAGGCTCGTTTTTCTTGAACAAGTTGCATCACTTGGTTCATAGCCCAGTCCAATTACAGGTTCAACAGGGCAGTACGGCAGCGGTTCGACGGCAGTTCAGTGGCAGTTTAACTCGGTTTAGACTCCCAACCCACCAACTGAACCGAACCATCTATTCCCCCCCCCCCCCCACAAACCAACTGC
>CAVNYN010212632.1:0-20395 GCA_963692815.1 Nyctanthes arbor-tristis
ATGCCTCGCCTGAAGGCCCGTCATAGTTTCACCTCGACTTGAGAATCCTTCGATGTGTCTGTCGTTGCCTCAAACTCGACTCAGAAGACGATAAGCACTTATCAATATTATCAAATAATTAAGGTCTGGCCATAACATACAACTGCTGGGTCTCAATACTGCATTTGGTATATATACCAGGTCAGCCGGTCGTTGGACCCCCAACGCTCGCAAATGTACGTACCCGTACGACAAATACAATGCGATGTAACTACATAGGGATTATACCATCTTCCATAGTGTCTCATGTCAATCATTATGACACATGCATATTCTCATCTCTATCATCATTCTCAAATGTGTGCATATTGTAACATCTTGTGAATTTTCAACTATAAACTAGGTGATATATAGTCATTATTTTGGGATAGTTAATTAAGAAATTTTTTCAATAGTTAAATTTGTATAAATTATGTAATAGGATTAGAAGATTATTATCAACATATTTTTATAATTGTATGGATACATTGTATTAACAATGGTAGGGAATTCTCTAGAATAAAGCCATATGTCATTTTTAACTATAAAAATTGGTAGTTCATGATTAATTAACTTGATAATTTGCCAAGTGTAGTTCATTAGTGGATTTGAAAGGCTAATTAAACACAATTAACTCCTAACTTCTATAAAAACAAGACAATTGGATCAAAGCTTTTACACACCAACCCCTCCACCGCCCTTTCCCCTACACACATATAATATATATATATATATATATATATTGTTCTATATTTATAGTATAAAACTATCAAGTATTTAGATGCTTTGGTTTTTGACGCGTGAGAGATACAAGTGAGTAATCTAATACTTTAATTCTCTTTCTACATGCATAAAGTTTTGATGAAATAAGCTTGTATTTTAATGGGTGATTTCCTTGAGACAAACATAGATTTTGATACATTATTATTGAAAGAAAGATTGGTTTATTGCATTTGTATCACTAGTTAATGCTCTACACATTTTGTATTGAATTGTTTCCTACACTATGACATATTCAACGATATCGGGATAGAGAAGATTAGTGTAGTGTTTGCTTTGAATTAGAACTTTGGTACGGTTATACCGGGGTTCATTATGGATCCACTTAATTAAAGTGCTCTTCCGATCTGCACACCACGGGTAGTAGTTTAACTAGTGATAGGGCCCATTTGTGCATCCAAATACTTTGTGACACACATGATTTATCGAAAATGCATTTCCTAAATGAAAAGTGAATCAATATATTATGTAATTCACTGAATACTTTTGTACTCACCCCCCTCTTTTATAATCTTGTAAGTATTAAATTATTAAACTTTGTGGCCGGATATTCCTAAAGGAGGAGAGGATACATGTATGTGATCGAAACTTCAGTATGTGGCCAGGGTTTCGTTGTGAGTGGCCACGATAATTATTAATTATCAGAGTGCGCAGCAAAAATGCTTCGATGTTTTGAACTGTATTTGTATCAATTTTTAATCGTTAAAGGCTTCCGCTATTGTTAAAAATTTGGTTCGTCACAGTTGGTATCAGAGCATAGTCCTCCGACTTCGCATACATATATCACTCATACTTGGACGGATCCGTGCACTTATAGTAATTAAGATTGTTTATATTATCCGTGCACTTATAGATATTAAGATTATTTATATTATCCGTGCACTTATAAGTATTGAGATTATTTATGTTAATCGATCATTAATTAAAATAATATTGGTGATATAGATTTGGTTCATGAAAGATTATCAATTACTATGAATACAAGAAAATTAGAGGGAAAAAAAGGCCTCTATGTGGCCGCACAGTACCAACCATGCGGCCGCATGGACACCTGCGGAGACCGCGAAATGCATTCCGCGGCCTACCGCGGGCAACAGAATTTTTTTTTTTCAAAAATCCGATTTCCTCTATGCGGCCACATGATATTAAAAACAGACTTTTCCAAAATTTTGCACTAAGGTCCTCGAATTTCCTGTTTTTGTGCAGATCAGTCCAAAATAATTATTTTACGCACTTTTAAGCTTTGAAATCTATTTCTTTCTTATGATTACCCCCAGCTCGATTTGAAAAAATTTCCTAGATTTGGCTATTTTGCACCCAAAGTAATCCTTGTAGGTTATTATTCAACCTATTTTGAATATATTTCAAATAAATTGTGTAACTGGATTGTTAAGGTTTTGAACACTTAACTTTTGTAAATTTAGGCGATACACTTTTGAAAGTAATAGTTACCGCTATAAAGCTTAGCAAATTTCGAAGACGAAATTTATTTAATGGGGAGAGATTATAACATCCCGCGAATTTTCAACTATAAACTAGGTGACATGTCATCATTATTTCGGGATACTTAATTAAGAAATTTTTTCAATAGTTGAATTTGTATAAATTATGTAATAAGATTAAAAGATTATTATCAACATATTTTATAATTGTATAGATACATTGCATTAACAATGGTAGGGAATTATCTAGAATAAGGCCATATGTCATTTTTAGCTATAAAAATTGGTAGTTCATGATTAATTAACTTGATAACTTGCCAAGTGTCTAGGAAACTTGATAGTTTAATGATGAATTAACTTGATAATTTGCCAAGTGTAGGGACATTTGGTGGCTTTCTCATTAATGGATTTGAAAGGCTAATTAAACACAATTAACTCTTAACTTCTATAAAAGTAAGGCAATTGGATCAAAACTTTCATACACCAACCCCTCCACCGTCCTTTCCCCTACACACACATATAATACATATATATTGTTCCGTATTTATAGTATAAAACTATATAGTATTTAGATGCTTTGGTTTTTGACGTGTGGGAGATACAAGTGAGTAACCTAATACTTTAATTCCCTTTCTACATGCATAACGTTTTGATGAAATAGCTTGTATTTTAATTGGTGATTTCTTTCAGACAAACATGGATTTTGATGCATTATTATTGAAAGAAAGATTGATTTATTGCATTTGTATCACTAGTTAATGCTCTACCCGTTTTGTATTGAATTGTTTTGAATTATTTCCTACATTATGACCTATTCAACGATCTTAGGATAGGGAAGATTAGTGTGGTGTTTACTTTAAATTGGAACTTTAGTATGGGTCTACCGGTGTTCATTATGTATCCACTTAATTAAATTGATATGAATCTTGCGCACACTACGAGTAGTAGTTTAACTAGTGATATGACTTATTTTGTGCATCTAAATGCTTTGTGACACACATGATTTATCTAAAATGCATTTCCTAAATGAAAGGTGAATCAATAATTATGTTATTCACTGAGTACTTTTATACTCACCCCCTTTTTTATAATCTTGTAGGTATTAAATTATTAAACTTTATGTCGGATCGTCCTAAAGGAGGAGAGGATACATGTATGTGATTGAGACTTCAGTATGTGACCAGAGTTTCGTTGTGGGTCGCTACGATAATTATTAATTATCAGAGTGCGCATCAAAAGCGCTTCGATATTTTGAACTGTATTTGTATTAATTTTTAATCATTAAAGGCTTCTACTATTTTTAAAAATTCAGTTTTTCACACATATGATATACCACATCATATGTCCAATAACATATGTCTCAACAGTACCAATTAAGTTCTGCCTAATTTTCTCATCTCATAACAAAGATAATATATCAAATAAATATTGTAGGACATGACAAAGATAATATATCACATTTAAATATCATGCTGTTATATAAGAGCATATAATACTATTATTTTACATTTTAGTTAAATTGTTACATACCTCAATCTTTAGTTATCTAAAGATATTAATAGTTTTTGGCACTTCTAAACATTCCACTGTATGGACCATTAATATCTCTAACCCTTTATCAGATTTATTCTAACACATGTGGCTATAAGATTTCTTATTTATTTATTTTCTTATTAATTAACTAGGACGAATTAATAATTAATTAAAATACTTTCCAAGTCATCAAACTCACACCGCTTTCTAATTTTAATTCAACATGGTAAATAGAAAGGCCATTTGTTCCGCCATTAAAATTACTCCCAAATAATATAGTTGGTGAAATATTGAGTATATGATATAGAAGTAGAAGCTAGACCTATAACGTCAATATGGAGGCGGAGACGCACCCTATAAAGAGGCAACCCCACCCCAACCACCCCCCCAAAAAAAAAAACAGGTGGCGCGCGTGGGTGTGGAGCCGCCCGCTCGATTTAATTGGGGTGGGGACCCCTTTGGATTTAATTTGGAAGCAGCTCTAGTTATGTTTTTGGGGGATATTTGCCCCTATTTATAATGATAGTATTAGTTGTTGTTGTTGTTATTATTATTATTAGATTTTTCACCTCGTGCAGTGCACATATATAATAATATAAATTAAAAATATTTAGAGTAGAAAAGAAAGATGACGTCTTGATCATTTTGCTAGTATAATGCCAAACGTGAAATTTATTTTTTTAATTGAAGGAAGAAAGCTTTATTCTTATTGTATTTTTAACTATTTATAATTAAAAGACGGATGTGATGAGTGTAAATTTTGAAAAGAAAGATGTGATAAAAAAATAATTCAGAAAAAAATAAAAAACATAATTTCACAGATGTCGTTATTAATAACATTATCATAATCTTTATGAAGCCAGACTATTAACGGGAAGAAAGCATACCAGACAATTCTTATAAAGTTAGACTATTGATAAAAAAAAACATATCAGACAAACTTCTCTTATTATTAATATATAAATTATTATTAATGGTTGTCAACACTCCACGAACCTTTCCAAGTGCTACAGCCACAATTGTTTACTTTCTCTTTTCCTTTTTTTTTTAATTTACTTTATATCATTTTAAATCGACTAATATTTCGTATAAATTTGGAGGCGTCAAATGGAATCTACTCATAATTTTTTGGTACTTGAAATGTACAAGTAAGTTTAACTAAAGAATCTTTCATACCCGTGTGAACATATAATAGAGTACTTTATAATAGAGCTTTTATAATTCTTATAAAATCGTTAGCATTATGCGTGGTTGTATACGTGAAAGATATATATTTGTACAAAGGTTTTACAATTTTTAATAGTGGTTCAACTAAATAATGGGTTTTTTTTTAAACATTAACCCAGTTACAGAGCTCGAATAGTTAAAAAAACACAAAAAAATTATTATTAGTTTCATAAAACTACAAGTGTGGTTTCTTGTGTTGCCTACGCAATGTGTGCTCTTCAACATGTATTGACCTCCGTATCTTAGAATTTTGCCTAGAAGCGCTACATGCTCATTCAAGAATTTATTTTATTTTATTATTATTATTTTTTTTTTGGGTGGGTACATGACATTAAAATTTACATTAGAAAAATGGAGTGTGGAGTGGAGAATATCTAGCATTCCCAAAATTATCAATCCATAATGTGTCAGCCGACTAAGAAAGACACTTACCTCTTATTATTACATGTTCCCTCTATGTATCATCTGCTAGCTTGCATATCGATTGGCATAAACAGCGGGAGAGTGCCAAACACATTTATAATTATGATTTATGCTCTCTTTTTATTTCTTTATGTTCTTCCTGCAGTTATCTATCATTCGGCATTTGATCTGCTAACTTTTCAATCCAAAGAATCCTTTGGAGATTTTTTTTATCATATTTTTCTTTATTTTCCTTAACTCATAGATCATATTGAACATTGTGCCATTGAGCGTCTCTAAGGCGTTAATGTGCATGGTATATCAAGGGTAAATTTCACATATCATCCTCAACCTTTGCACTTAGAATCGCCTAGGTCCCTATCCTTTTTTTTAGCACGCTGAGTCCTCAACCTTTCACAAATACACACAAAAGGTCCCTCTTGACAGAATTCATCTAAAATTCCGTTAACTCATTGGCTAAATTACCTCAATAACCTTACCCTTTAAATTTTAAAAAAGCAAAACGAATTTAAAATTTTTAAAAATATATAAAAATAAAAAATAAAAAAAATGAAACTGAAAGGGGGGAGCCCCCTCACTGCCATTTCCGGCAGCTTGAAGTTGCCGAAAATGGCAGAAAAATTGGGGAAGCTGCCGGAAATGGCAGTGAGGGGGAGTCTCCCCCCCTTTTTTTTGTCATTTCCGGCAGAAAATGGGGGGAGACTCTCCTCATTCTTCTGCCTGAAAAGCTGTAGGAAATGGTAACGAGTTTGCTGTCATTTGAAGCTGTCAAAAATGGCAGTGAGAGAGGGGGCCTCCCCAATTTTAGTTTCTTTTTTTTTTATTTTTTTCATTTTTTATATATTTTTAAAATTTTTAAATTCATTTTGCTATTTTAAAATTTAAAAGGTAAGGATATTGGAGTAATTTGGCCAATGAGTTAACGGAATTTTAGATGGATTTTGTCAAGAGGGACTTTTTATGCATATTTATGAAAGGTTAAGGACTCAGCGTGCTAAAAAAAAGGATAGGGACCTAGGCGATTCTAAGTGTAAAGGTTGGGGACGATATGTGAAATTTACCCATATATCAATGATATAAAACTTTGACATTATAATTAGAAAATTCTCTAATACAATAATGTGTATAATACATATGTGGCAAATTATTATTTGATACCCGTTTTACCCTTCTTTCTTTCGAATTTATAATTTTTGCTCATCCTAATTTAGTATCCCCAGGGCATCCAAACTCAAATCCCATAGCTAAATGAAAGAAATGGGGGCAAATTTTTGTTCTATTTATCAACAATTTTATTGACTAATAAAATTTTGTAAGAATGTTATTAGTAAAATTATTGAGGTAGATATGACATCAGGGAAAATATATTTATATAATACTTTTTTGATAACTACACCACATTTCTATTAAGGTGAATATCCCTAATCTTTGTTCCTGATAGGATTTATATCCTTAAAATGTTTTTGGCACAATTTTTTTTCCTAAATCTTGGATTTAATTATCATCTCTTGTTCTTAATGATGGGATATATTTAAAAAATTTGTTTGCGAACTTTAAAATCATATAAAACTATGTAATTGTATTTTATTACAGGGTAATTTTTATTTATTTCAAAAATTTAAACAGTTCTTTCAATGAAAAATTAAGAATCAAAATGTCATTTTGTACAAGATGTAATAATTAATAAAATCTTAGAAGATGACATTAAAAAGTTAATGAAGTAAATAAAAAATATGAAAACATAAAGGATGTTAAGTACAAATAGATTGTGGTGTAGTTAGCAAACAAAATGTGGAGTAAATGGAGCTAGCCTCCAAAATATTACAAAAGGCGAAAAATATGCAACCCAAAAAAGGGGGTGCTGTTTCAAAACTTTTATTTTAACACTAGCAGTGAACACGGCTTGGTTCAGGTAGTTTTTGATTTATTTTTAAACTAAACCATCAGATTCAATTTAAAGAAATTGTAAATCAAACCAGATCATTTAATATTTCAAACCAAACCAAATCAAACCTATTTTTCGGTTTGATTCGATTTTAAACCACAATTTGTCTATCGACGTATTGAAAATGGACTCAAAACATGATAGTTTTATAAATATAAGTATTCTAGTATATTAATATACTTTTTGAATACTAATATCAATATCAAACTCATCAAAAGTTAGTATATTTTATTAAAACATAAACATATAAATGATATTCAACAGATGAAAAAGCCCAAATAATACATAAGTTTCAAATGAGATATTGTTAGAATTTTTTTCAAGCATATAAATGTCAAAAGTTTAGAAAAATATGGTCAATTAACTATTATATAATTTCTCTAGAAATTTTTTTTAAAAGTATTAATTAAATTAGTCAAAAATTAACTTATTAAATTACTAAAATAAACCAAATTATTACAAGAAATTTCTTATTAGAATACCAAACTCTGAATTTGACAATCATAAATAAATTAAGTCCATTGATATTTTTTACTCATATTACTTAGACATTAATAATTTTTTAATTAAAATATAAAAACGATTCAGTTCAGTTTTTAGCGGTTTTTTAAACATCGAAACTTAAACCAAACTATTTCAAGCAGTTTGAAATTTCTCAAACAAAATCAAACTATTTTACTTTTCAAACTAAACCAATCCAAACCATTTTTGCGGGTTGGTTCAGTTTTTTAGTTTGGTAATTTATTTGTTCAATCCTATTTAACAATATGAAGGTATCGTATTTTGCCCACCATTTATTATAAAATAAGTAGGTCCTCATTTTAATATCAAATGACGCTGGTCTACATTAGCATATCGGATAAGACCTAAAATTATGTCATTATTGTAAGATCTAATAATATTTAAATATATCATGTGAGTTTAATAATAGTTAAAAGGTGGAATATTTTCCCCTTTGAAAAAAAAAAAGGAAAGAAGAAAGAAGAAAGGTCGAATTATTTACATGAAAACAGTCCAAAGATCATTTAAGATAGACATGATATGTTGACAAAGTTAGGTGCATATGATCATTTTGATATACTGGCAAAGTTAGGTGCATATTGGCCATTTAGGATGCTACATTTTACGTGATTGGATTGGTGTTAATTTCACAAAAAGTCTCCAATCTTTGAGTTAAGAATTAGTTAGGCCTTCAACCTTTTTTTTCCGCTCTCTTAGGTCCTAACCTTTCATAAATGAGCACGATAAGTCCTTTTTATCACTATTCTTTTAATTTTTCAAACAAAATGACCTTTATACCGGTTAACTTTTTAATCTAAAAAAAGGTTTAAAAATAATTAAAAAATAAAAAAAGAGAAAAAACCCCAATCTCCCTCTGACCCCACCCACCCCTCCCAAGATTGGTCGTCGGAAATGGCAGCATTCTTCGGAAATGATAGCATTCCGGAGGCCAAAAAGAGGGGAGAATTTGCTGCCTCAAATGGCAGTAAAAACCATTTTCCAGCGGCCAAAGTGCTGTGATTTTTGGGGGCAGAAATATGGATGGTAATGGGGCGGGCCCCAACCCCACCCTAATTTCATTTACTTTGTCCTGTCCCCGATTCCGTTTGAATCGGGGCGGGTCGGGTCGATTTGAGAATGGGAAAAATCCCCGTTAACCCCCATTTCCCCCCCCCCTTTTTGACTCTGATTCAAGGACCCAACTTAAATCAAAATGTCTCACAATACAAAAGCAAATGGACCAATAATATTGCCTAACAAAAACATGCCTGGAAAATTGTCAACACAAAGTTTAAATCAGATTGGATAAGGTGCTGAAATTTGTTTAGCATGCTACAAACCACCAAACGATTGCGTCAATTTCTGTGTGAAAATTCTTCACCTTTACTCCACGAAACTTTGGCATGCAGGAGCAGTATAAACATAACTGTATCCCAGAATGAATGTGAAGAGAGAAACTTCAGTACTCAATCAAGAAAGGGAATAATTTTGGATGTACATTTTTAGCTGGGAGTTTGATCTCGTCCGGCGGCTGCATGGCAGTAATGAAACGGTTAGGGGGCGACGAGCAGACGAACGGTTAAGGTTTATGATTTTTGGGTCTGAGAATTTGAGAATTGAGATCCACGAATCTGATTTTGCTGTTGTTTTATTTTTTTCCTGTGGTTCAGCTTCAAATATTGAGTATTAGAAGTGTAGTGTAAATAAATTAACAAGTGGGATGGCGGCTTAGGTGGTGAAACTTTACAGCAGTTGAGGAACTCACATGGGTTGGAATCTTCAAAATTGTTATATACTTACCTAATTTTTTTAATTAAATAGTTTAAATAATTTGGATTTGGTCGGGGCAGGGCGCCCGTTAGAGTTTCCAGGCACATTTTTGTGCCCCATACCCTTGCGGGGTTTGGATATACTGGTTAATTCTGTCATCTCTAGATACAAAGAGAAGGAAGTCTCCTCCCACTGGCAGTCATGGGGAAAGGATCCCACTTTTTGTGCCTCTAGAAATGGCAGCTAGTTGTATTTGCAACCATGGGGGGAGACTCCCCCCCAGATTTGTATTGCCAAAAATGGCAACAGTTTGGTCATCGTTCTTGAAGCCAAAATTTTTTTGGGGGGAGTGGAGAGGGTCTTTGGCTGTCGTTTTGACAGCCAAAATGGAGGGTGAATCCCCTCCCCCCACCATTTACTGCCATTTTGGGTAGCAAATTGGCGGAGGATTCACCCTTTTTTTGCTACTAGAAACGGCAGCATTCCGGTAGTCGTTGCTGTCGGAATGCCACCGTTTCCGGCGACCAATCTTGGCATGGGCTGGGGTGGGGCTGGGTTGGGGTTTTTTTCTCTATTTTTTAATTTTTTTATTATTTTTAAACATTTTTTAAAAAAATTAAAAATTTAAGAGGTATAACGGTCATTTTGTTGAAAAATTAAAGGAATAGACGAATAGTGATAAAAAGGACATATCGTGCACATTTATGGAAGGTTCGGGACAGTAGAGTGAAAAAAAATTAGAGACTTAACCGATTCTTAGCTCAAAGATTTGGGATCTTTTGTGAAATTAACCCATTGGGTTATTAAAAGGTTGAATGTGTTATCCGATACGTAAAAAGTACTAAAGGATAAAACTTTTAAATGTTGAATATGTCATGCAAAAGAGTAAAGTATACAACTTTAACATCAAAATAGAAATGTGAATTTGAAAGAAGAGACATAATTAGGTTTTTATTCAATAGTCATACAAAACGAGACCCTAAATCGAAGTCTAGGCTGAAGTCAATAGTCATACAAAACGAGACCTAAATCGAAGTCTAGGCTGAAGTTATTATTGCGTATGTTTGCTGATTATGCAATATAGGTTTGTGAAGTATAATTTTTGAAGAAGGGATAAACTGAAGTGATGTAACTTCTATAAGAACATATAGAACTTTAGTATAGGGAAATTCATAAAATATATCATGTGTTTATAGCGTATTTATGATTTGCATATCGTGTTTTAAAAAAATTACGATTTACAACTTATTAATTTCATTTTAATATTGACAAAACACACCTCTTGCTGAAAAAAATTAAAAAAAATTAATTATTTCAACGAAATTACACTTTTATGACTAACAAATCACATATCATGTATTATATATGTTATATAACATTTTATATATCATTTCGTTATTTTTCAAAAATATTAAATTAACAATTGTTTTGTCAAATTTATTTTTCATTCTCACTTTTATTTTGCAATATTTTTCCAAAAATTAACTATATATAATTGTGGAAATATTACAGGCAAATTGAAAACAAGGAGTTATCGTCATAATATCACTATTGCAGATATTTCCATTTAATTTAACTCATTTGATTTTCTTATTTGTCTTGTTTAACAATAGTTATGAATAATGATGAAAAGACACAACAAATAAAAAGGGAAAAATTGCAAAACATGACCAAATATCGCATAACTTAATTTTTCTTATTCATTGTGTAAAACTTATTTACTGAAAATTAAGGACGAATTCATATTTTTGCTCACTTTATAGAATTGAAATTGAAAAAACAAAATTTTACCTATATTTTTAAAATGGTATGTAAAGTGTTTAAAAATGATCTCTCGCCATATGCATGGCGGGAGATGGGAACTAATAAAGTATTACAACATATAATATATTATGTGTGATTTGTTAGTCACAAACAAGGGTAAATTTTGTTCAAAAAAGATTTTTTTAACTTTTTCAATAAATAGCATGTTTTGTTAATATTAAATGAGATGAAGAGTGTAAATTGTAATTTCAAAAAACACATTATCTAAATTGTGTATACATTATAAATAAGAAAAATTTTCAAATGCTTACTGAAAATTTTGTTAAAAAACTTCCCGCTCCTATGAGGTGTATATGTGTATTTCAAATTCACATAGTATATATCCATGTATACCACATGGATGAAAAGTTTTTTAACATTTCTGGAAAATTCTTGAAATGGACTCCTATAAATATATATGTGTAGTGTGTGTGTGTGTGTGTATATATATATAAATATAATATGCCGGAATAATTATTATTGTTATCTCTAAAAGAAACAAAAAATTGTTTGAGTAGAAATGGCATTAGAAAGAGCATGAAGGAAACTGTGTGATTGTTGGGCTTTTTCAAGGCTGGCAAATTAGGCCTACAGAGTATGAAGCAGACCACCTCACCCAGTAAGCCCAAGTGGGGAAAAAATGAGAAAATCAGGAAGGGATACTTTGAAAAATACAAATGTCTTTCATACGATTTTTAGTGTTAAGGTATCTTAATTTTTTTTTGGAAAAATCAGGTGTTTTAAGTTTTTTTATATTATGATATTACAATATTATAGCACCACAATCACAATTTGTCAAAACATCAAGCCACATCAAAACAACTCTCTAAAAACACCAAGTTACAACAAAAACACCTTGTTAAAATACCGAATCACATCAAAACACTAAGTTAGACCGAGTCAAATCAAACATAACTTAAAAACACCAAATTACAACAAAAACAACTTGTTAAAATACCGAATCAAATCAAACACAACTCTAAAACACCGAGTCACAACAAAAACAACTTGCCAAAACATCGAGTCACAACAAAACAACAACTCGTCGAGACACTCAATCAAAACAACACAACAACTCACTTAAACACCTAATCACAACAAATGCAACAATTCGCTAGAACAACTGAATTACAACAACATAACTAGCTGGAATACCCAATCACAACAAATACAACAATTCACCGAAACAATCAAATTACAACAACATAACTGAATTGCGAAGTTGAAACTTTTTTTAAAAAAGAAACATTAAATTTTATTCATACCCCAAATAAAGGTACTACTGAGAGACAATGGATACATTTAACCCTTCTCTAAACTGATTACAAAATGTATTAATCAACAAGAGATTCATGTATTAAATTAAACTGATTACATTAAATGTATTAATCAATAAGAGATTCATGTAAGCTTCCTCGAAGTTCATCAACCTATGGTGACCACATTAACCACAAGTAAATCTCTCTGTCTTGTCTCAACTAACGATTCTTATTGCATAAGCTAACTTAAATATTCCCCTCTCAAGTTCAATAAAGATCTATAGATTCACTCATCTATTAGCCAAAAAGATGAAGATAAAATAATATACCAATAAGAATTTAACATAAGAATTAATTACATAAATTCAGCATAAAAATATGACTATGGTCCCAACTAGGTTACATTTTTCGTCCTAACTTAAAAGCAATTACATATCATGAATGAAAAACACAAATAAAATAAAGCACAAAAGCCAGGTAATTAGATCTTAATTAAGATGAAGAACTCTTGCATCATGCTTCTCCTTCTTGAATCTCAAACTTGATTTCCAAGTCTCCAAGGGTCTTGTGTTTCTCCCATTTTTCTATGGTGTTTTCTGTATTATATCCCTCCTTAAAACTAGGATTGACCTCTTTATAAGGTCTAAAAACCCTCTAGGAGAGAATAAAATCCGTGCCCTAAATCTACCATAAAAAGAGTTCTAACTGAAATAAGAAAATAAAATAAATTCTCGAAAATCAGCCCAACCTCATGTGGCTGCATGGGTCTTTTGTCGTGCATTCTGTTTCCTGAAACAGGCCTCATGCGGGCTCACAATAGTCACATGCGGCCGTACAGTGGCCACACAACAGTCTCATGTGGGCCACATAACTTCCCAGTGTGTATTCTGGTCACGCATGTGGCCGCATGGCCGAGACATGCGGCCACATGCCATTTAGCTGTTGCAACTCCATCTTTCATCATTCAATTTTATTCGTTTTGACCCCCAGACTTTGTAATTTGTGCTTAATTGATCCGAATTCACCTAAATTGACTTCCTTTTGAATTTTAACCTTTAATTCACCAACTTAAACCCAAATACAAACTTTTAAACACAATAACACTTAATTAACAACACATTAGGGGATTAAGCATTACAAATAATTACTCATCACTCACCTTAATCGGGAGTTCTAGGCTCAGCTCGTCATTTTGGCGGGCTCACAGACATAATTCATATGTGTACATGTGTTAAATGGCATAATATGTATTGCCTGTTTAAAAGTTAGTGCGCAGGAATGTACTCAGTATTTCTTCGAAACACTCAGCCTTTTATTTAGAAACATTGCAGGTCTTGGAACTGGCAGCGACTAACTGGGAATGATTATTGAAAGGAAAAAGAGAATAAGTATTCAATTGTTAATGTTTTTTGGTTATCTGAAAATTATTTACGTTGTTATTATTCCAAAGTTCAAATATTTTGTTATTATTGACCATGGTCGTTTTTGAGATTATTATACGTTGTTTTTTGTGAAATGTTAAGTTGTTTATTTTAAATAAGAAAAAAAGAATTTCTGCACCTACTTTTATAAATGTTTCTAATTTCTAATTTCCACGTTTTTAAGAAATAGAAAAGAAGGTTTGTAGAGTCTTGGGTGCCTAGAACTCAGAGCATTACAGTAAGGGCGTTACAGTAGACGTTTAATACGATTGGACGAAAAAACATAGCAACTGACCATTTTTTTTACATAGTTGGAAACTTAATCTAGATAAATAGATGTATTCCTTTGTAATGTCGTATGCTGTTTATTAATGATCGTGTTTCACCATGGTATCATAGCAGCCACTACTTGTGAGATCAAGCTAAGCTCTCACCCACAATTAAAAAAAAAAAAAAGGTCATTCAAATTAAATGAGCTATGAAAGATGAACAAATGATGAATGAATCAAATGTTGTCTCTGCATGGACATGATTTGTTCTCTGCATGGAGATGATTTGTTATTGTCTAAAATGAGAAATGATGTTGTTCATTTACTGTTGCAAATAGTGATAATCTAATTATGAAACTGTAGTATAGTGTTATTCATTATACCATCTTTTTAATTAGTTATAACTTGTAAGAAAATGCATTAATAAAGAGTTATTTATTTGTGATGTCTCTTATTTTTATCTAGTAAATACCTTTTTAAATCATTACAAACAATTATAAGAAAAGATGTGACGAGTTAATTCATCATTTGCTCTACAAAAGCTACTGTACAATCAGTCAATTATTAATACAATAAATTCCAGGTAAAAACAAAAACAATCAACAAAAAATTTACTCTGGGCAATTTCTGACTCTCGCTTTAGTTCCCTTTTCTTGCTAACGTCTAACATCTAGGTTTTAGCCCTACTGACGGTCTATCATGGATGACATGGATTTCCTTTGGAAATCGCTTTCGCTTACACATATGGTGGTAATGGATTAGCAAATTATTTCCTAATATTCAAAACATGGCAGACTAGGGAAATTTTTTCTAATGTGGAGAAAATTTTGGTCGTGATGCATTTAAGAAGACGATGATTTCAATATATATAGAATCCAAAGGACTAGACGAAGTATCGGTTATTTGATGACCGTTTTTTTTTTTGTTGGAATTTGAAGACGAATTGAATCCAATATATGTTTAAAAGCAGCAACCATGGAATTTTGGGAGAAGTCTAATTTTTTCTCATAGATTACAGAGCATTCTACTCTAAAAACAATATCATTCTAGTGGGTTTTTTTCTGGGTACAGGCCTATGGGGTTCCCATTGTCCACACGCATGAAGATACATCACGGATCATCTGGGATGCAGTAGCGGCAGTATATGGAGGTTGACACTGGTGAGAGAGGGTTTTGTTGGGATTTATTCTTGCAGATAAGGTGTCAATTTGACGTTCAGAAAGATGGAGCATGTGGCCTTTAGGATAGATGAAAAAGAGCAGGGTGCTTCTTCGTTTGGGTTGAGAATGAAAAAAGAGACGGTCAATAAGGAGAAGGAAAGCTTTACAAAGGCTAAGCGAAAAGAAGTGGCCCAGCAGAAAAGGCCGATCAGAGAGGCAAATGGGTGAAAAAACATACTGTGAAAGGTGGTGTTAATTGCATAAAGGGAAAAGAAATGGTATTAGCTGATGGATGTAGGAAAGAAACGCAGACGGACCATGGACGGCGTATTTTTAAGAAAATACCTCATCCAAAAAAGGAGAATGTAGGACAAAAGGAGAATCAATTGTTGACTGAATATGGGAACAAAGGCAACAAGAGGTAGATGGAAGAGTTGGATGATTGCAGTGTGGGAAGGGTTAAGAAGATGGCGGTTCTATCAAATTTTGGAGACCTTATTTCATTATTACTAGAGGTTTCTTTGCAATCCCTCCAGGGACAATGAATATCATAAGTTGGAATGCTCGAGGGTTTGGGGGGTATCTGGGCTTTTAGGGAGCTCCTGATATTGATTAGAAGTAAAGTTCCGATTATGGTTTTTATTACAGAAACAAGGTTAGAGGACGGATGGCAGAGACGAGCAAAAGAGCATTGGGTTTTCATAGAAGTTTTCAAGTGGATAGCAGAGGTGGAGTGGAGGGTTGTTCATACTTTGGAATGAGTTATGGGAACTAAACATCATAAGCTACTCATTCCATCGCATTGAGATTGCTATTATTTCAAAAGGATGAAGAATTGGATGTTCATTGGGTTTCATAGAAACGTTGTGGCAGGGAAAAGACATAATAGTTGGGAGTTGATGAGGAGATTGAGTGCTGCTTTGACTCTTCCAACATTATTTTTGGAGAGGTGATTTTAGCTAAATTCTAAACACGCATGAGAAAATTGGAGGCATTGATAGAAGGAGACGAGCCATGGAAAGGTTCCATAGGCTGTAAACTTTTGCATGTTGAGGGACGTTATATATAGAGGTCTTCATTTCACTTGGAAGTCTGTCGTGTGAGGGCAATCTAGAAACATTGAGAGGTTGGACCGAGGGTTGATGTGTGGGGAGTGGAGGGATTTGTTTCGTCATTGTGTTCTGTTTTACTTGGATTATACTCTGATCATCGAGTTTTATAGCTGGATTTAAATTGGGTCTCTGTGAGAGTTAGGCCAAGGTGTTCTTTCTTCATATTTGAACCGCTCTAGCTGCCAATAGAGGGGTGTTAGAATGCTATATATTCAACAAGTGTGGAATGATTCAGAGGACGAGAACTTGAAGGACAAATTGCAATTGTGTTTTTGAAACTTATTGCTTGGAATTGGGCGTCGAGTGGTTCAATCTGAGGACAAGTGAGGTGGCTAAAGGAGAAGTTAAATATGTTGTATGACAAAGACTAGAATGAAGATGAAGCAGAGGATGTGCTTCAGCTGGAAAGGGAGCCGGAGCTATTGGAATGAAAGGAAGAGATATATTGGTCCCAGAGGGCGTGATCTAATTGGCTAAAGATAGGTGATAAGAATACACGTTACTTTCACCACAAGGCTAAAGGGTGAAGGGAGAAGATTCGTATAAAACAGTTGATGGACGAGCAAGGGATATGGAAGGAAGATGTTATGGAGATTTCTAACACTGTTGTGAGATACTTTGTAAAACTATTTAGTACTCAAGGTATGGAGTTGAAGAATTTCAATTTGCAAGTGGAGGAGTGGGATACCAGGCTCTTTCAAGATTCTTTGGCTTCACTTGAGTATCATTTCACAGCAGATGATCTCAAATCCACTATCTTTGGCATGAGGGCATTCAAAGCATCAGGGCTGGATGGATTCCACGCAGCCTTTTATCAGCAACATTGGAGCATCATTGGCGAAAACATGACCAATTTTTATTTGCACATTCTTAATGGTGATGGAAATCTTTAGTTTGCTAAGAAAACCATTGTTGTACTTATTCTTAAAGTTAAACATCTCCCTAGTATAGTTGAGTTTAGACCTATTAGCTTATGCAATATGTTATATAAAATTGTGTCAAAATGTATAGCTAATAGGCTTAAAGACGTTCTTCATGATGTAATTCCACCATTTTAAAGTGCTTTCATTCTAGGCAGGTTGGTTACTGACAATATTATGACGGCCTTTGAGCTCATGCACTCTTTGAATAAGCGAATCGGAGGAAATGAAGGCTATCTAGCTTTGAAGTTGGACATGAACAAAGCATATAACTGGGTAGAGTGGGGCTTCATGACCCGTATGATGGAGTGTATGGGTTACCCTGAACGATTGAAGATCTTGGTTGGGAAGTGTATCAAGATGGCCAAGTTCTTGTTTTTTTATTACTAGTTGCACATATGGCTCGGTAGTTCCTTCATGAGGATTGAGACAGAGGTCTCTATTGTCACTTTATCTTTTCTTATTCTGCGAGGAGGGGTTATCCAAGACGTGGGGGCATTTTGAGGGTTCAGTTGTAGTTGTAACTGTTTGGGCCGAGAATAAGCCATTTCTTATTTGCTGACAATAGCTTATTGTTCTGTCACTCTTCTCTAGCAGATTGCCAAGGTCTACATGATATCTTGGAGGTCTATGGAAGGACTTCCAGTCAACGGATCAATATGGATAAATTTGAACTCACATTCAATTTCAATACAAAGACAGCTACCCAAGTGCAGATTACCAATCTGTTTGGAGTAAGGAAAAGGCATACCCATCGCAAGTACTTGGGCCTTCCACTTATTATTGGGCAAAGCAAAATGGAGGTGTTTAGAGGTATTTCAGATAGTGTGGAATAAACTACTGTTATGAAAGAAGTGGCTGTTTTCTATTGGGGGCAGGGAGGTGATAATTAAAGCCATATTGCAATCCATTCCTAGCTATGCTATGAGTTTGTTTTGGATTCCTGTGATGATATATAAGAAGTCACAGAGTATGACGACATTGTTTTGGCAGGGGAAGATGGAGAGAAGAAGAGAATGTATTGGCTCTCTAGGAAATATTTATGCAAATCCAAGTTTGATAGGAGGCGTTGGGTTCAGAGATTTGGAAGCATTCAATAAGGCGTTTATTGCTAAGCAAAGTTGGAGGATATTAAGGAATCCTACAAGATTGGTCGTGGAGATTTTGAGTAATAAATACCATCATAGTTTTCCCTTTTGGGAGGTACAAAGTAGATGTGATTGCTCTTACCTATGGAGGAATATCTTGTGGGGGTGAGAGCTTCTCAAGAAGGGTGTGCGGTGGAGGATTGGGAACGAATATAAGGCTATGGTTTACTCGTCGCCTTGGTTTTCGTGACCATTTACTTTTAGACCAATTTCAGGGGGTTGAACCTAATTTATTAAGAGTTGCAAACCGATTGAAGGCAGATGGAGAGTGGAACATTGAATTCATTGAGCAACGGTTATGTAGAGACTTGATCCTTTCATTGCCTCAAGGGAATCCCAATATGGAGTATGTTGTTATGTAACACTTCGAGCCACATGGTCAATACACAGTAAAGTCGGGGTTCCATTTGCAAGTAAGACCAAGGGAATTATCGACCCGATCGGAGAGTAATATGATGGAAGAATGGTGGAAGAACTATTGGAATTGTCATTTGCCGAGCGAGGTGAAGTTTTTTATTTAAAGAATTTTCTGGACATTCTTCCAACAAAATTTTCATTGCATAGGTGCCACATTGTTGAGACTAATATGTGCCCACTATATAGTGAAGAGCTGAAGGACTAGGGATGGCAAGGAGGCGGGTTGGGGTCGGGTTTGGCCTCCCGGCATCCCACCCGATTTGTACTTTCCCTGCCCCCTCCCTGCCCCCATCCCCATTGAATCGGGACGAATTGGGTTCGGGGGCGGGGCGGGGATGAGGAAAATCCCCGTCCCTGCCCTAAATTTCCTTTTTTTTTTTTTTTAAATTTAGAAAAACAGGTTTCACAATTGAGAAGAACAAATATTCCATTCAGAAGGCAAAAAAAGGCATAAAAATTGGGAAGATAATCATAACTAGGAACACAAACTTTCAACAAGATGAAAGAGCACAGTTCCCTTGTTCAATAAAATTCAACAGAAAACCACAATGAAGCAAAATTCTACTATCAATTTAAAAAACTACAGCGAGACTCAAACTATCAATAATCGCATTTAAGTTGTCAATTTCATAATGGCACTGACTATGTCTCCACTGTGAGCCTTGCCCTTGGAAACCCCTGCTTGTGTCATAACCCGAGGCTCGACTCCAGTCTCGTGAATCTCTTCCTCATCCTTTTTTGGCTGTTTTGTTGCAAGATTAAAAGAACATTACAAGTTTACAAACCTTACCTGTAAACTCCGACAGACGGTGTGGACGGGAGAGCGATTAGGGTTTGGGGGTTCTATTTTCTGGTCTGTGCGGCTATCCCTATCTGAACAATGGGAATTGTGTATTTATATTTGAGAATTGAGATCGCTGTTTTTAATTCTTTCCCCTGATTCAGCTTTGAATTTTGAGTTATTAGAATTATAGTGTACGCGCATTAATGAATAGCATGTTAGCTCAGATGGTTAAAGCTTGGGGCATGGGGGAGAGGTTGTGGGATCAAGTCTTGAAAATTGACATGTGAGCTGATATTTTTTAATTAAATAACAAACAAAACAACTTTGGGTTTCGGGCCGGGGTATTCAAAACACGTTCCCCCCTCCGGTTTGCAATTTGGGGCAATGGGGCGGGGAATCTCAACCCTGTTTGGCGCGGGTTTTGATCTGGTTTAGGTTTTCGGGGTGACCGGAAGAAAGACGA
>CAVNYN010212650.1:0-25276 GCA_963692815.1 Nyctanthes arbor-tristis
GACGCCTTTTTCCTGGATTTCGTGTCCCAATTTTTCCCAGCCTTCATGCTTGATTAACATATATATATATATATTAAACAAACCAAATCCAATTTGATCTAGGATTTTGTGTCCCTCAAGGCTTCTACTTTTATTCAACCATATTACTTAATTCATCCTCCAACTTAAGTCTTGTATTTAAATTGGGTATCATCATGGGCTGGACCCACCCAACATGCACTTCCTGTATTCCCCAAAACTCTTTTGATGTCTAAGTTGGCTATGTCTCCAGTGATAACCAAAGCATCATCGTGAGGTAACGCCACCCCTTCTAAATCACTATCGTAAAAAATGACTGGCTGATTAAATCTAGTATCTGTGGTAATATTATTGACTGGTAACGAGAAGGAGTAAGCTTTCCTGCTATTCGTCGAATCACCTCTTACCGCCATCCCTCCAACAATAACTTGGATAATGTCTACCTGTGATTGTTGCCCTCCTTCCTCTTGTGAATTTTCTGCTTCCGTCGATTTATGCAATTTTCCTTTTGCTACCTATCTATCGACTTTTCTCCTCGGCTGATAACAATCATTGGTGTAATGATTGTGTTCCTTGTGAAATTGGTAGAACTTGCCCTTGTCCCGTTGACAGCACCTGAAGGTAAACGTTGCATTATTATCCAGGACTGTTTTGTATAATCCCTTCTTTTTGACGCATCCATTGGTTCTCTTATTGCTTCCACATCTTTTACCGCTAACCCCCAGGGACGGTATCTTGAATCTGAGCTATGAATGGGAACAATATACAGTCCATGGAATCTGACCACTCGACGATTATGGTTGAAATTTGGCCTAGGTGTGTGGAAACTTTGTGGTTTAACCTGATCATCTTTATCTATCTTACGCTTTTCCCTAAGTAATTGATTTGCATCAAACTGTGCCGAAGCAGATTGAACTTCTTCTTGGTCAATATGGGAATCCCCTTTCCTCAGCAATTTGACCATTGTCATTGGTGGCTTCTTAGAGATGCTAATATAGACACTATGATTTTGTAACCTGGTCAACAGAGCGGAAACGACACTAGACATTTGCAAGTCTTTGATCCCCAAGGTTGCACAATTGAATCGCCAGATGTATTCCCTCAGAGATTCACCTTTTTCCTGTGCCACCTGTATTAGAGCCAACACGGTTTTCTTGTTCCGTGCACTATTGGAGAAACATATAGTGAATCTATTGGCCAATTCTGCAAAATTTTCAATGGATTTTGGTGGCAATATGTTGAAACATTCACTCACATCCTTCTTCAGCGTTAAAGGAAACGCGCGACATGCTATGGCATCTGGCCATCCATGCAAATTCGCTCGATCCTGCTATGTCCTTAAATGGTCTATGAGATTTGTAGTACCATCATACTCCTCTGCTGGCTTATGGAAATTTGTCTGGCAGCTTAATAGCTCGTAGTGCCTCTGAGAAAGGGTCTTCTTTCATCACGACCGGCCACGATTGCACCTTGCGTTTAACTAAGACTTCTTCAATCTTCTACATCAAAAACTCATCAGAAAAGACATCTGTCTGCTTAGTACTAAGAATAGTTTCTGTAGGTGGAGCTGTGGTGCTAGACTTAGGGAATGGATTCGGCTGCGCAGGTAAGCAAGTTACCGGCGGCCACTATAACCGCTTTCACTGTTGCTACATTTGGGTAAATTTCTCCTGAAAATTACCCTCCCGAGTAGTAGATGAGTTAGAAGCAGCAGACAACACCGGCTTAGGGTGACTATCATCGGTTGTAACCTCTTTCTCTCAGAGGACATTTTTCAGCTTTTCCGCCTTTGAGATTTTCGATTTAGGAGGCATTGTGTTGATTTCAATGCTAATTTTCGTTAGTTCAAATGGAAATTGTGAGGAAAATTCCAAAATCGATCAAATTAGATGGGAATTTTGAAGAAGTTCTCGTGAACTATCTACATTCCCCGAGATCAATTCCAATGACCTAAATGAAAAACTTTGGTGGAATTTTGTGAGAATCAACTTCGATTCCCACAGACCGCGCCAATGATTCAAATATAAATTTGAACCAAATAGATTTGAATGAAATCACCTAAAATCATTTTCGAACTCACTCGGGAGAAGAATGAATGTTTCTCGTCTTTTTAGGTGAGGTATGAAAGAATGAAAGTTAGTTAAAATTTTCATTATGGTGGGGTATTTATAGGAATGGGTTTTCATTGGCACGTATAACCTTTTAGTCCTTATCGTTGATTTAGTGTCCACTTTAGTTATCATCTTGTTCGTCTATCTCCCGACATTACCTAAATATAGCGATTAGTTATTATTTTAGCGATTACGTGCCATTCTACTTATTTACTCTATAAATACTTTTTATGTTATGTTTCTAGTTATATTATACTGTTTAATTCTATGATCACTACATTGCCAATGACACCTATCCCGTTTGTTATGTGGCTAGGCTGAGGCCCTGTGACCTAGGTTTGATTCTCTTATATCGAGTTTGTTCTACTTATTATAAATTTTTCTGCGACGTACTTTACTAGGATTTATATCTATACGTATTTGAATTGATAAAATGCAGATTGTAATTGTACTTAAAAAAATTACGATTACATATTTATTCATTAGTTAATCCAATAACAACATCTGTGTGTGAACAATTGGTCTTCTTAATCAAATCCTCATACCTCAAGCATGCCACTGTTGATTATTAATTGTGCTTGAGAAATTAAGAACAGTATTTTGGGCTGCTTCAGTTTAATTAGACGCTATATACTTAAATCTCTAGTTTTTCTTACAATTCAGTTTGCTTTCTATTTGCTAGCCCAAATAAAGTTATATTTTTAATTAATTTTCTTGCAAAAATTAAAATTTAAGATCTTAATTTGCGGCCCGGCGGGGGGGGGGGAGGGAGGGGAGTCTCTTTCAGGAATTAAAATTTAGAATGGACTCAGAATCAACAAATTAAATTCCATTTGTAACCTGTGCTTTGATTATCCTCAGTTGGGTCTCTTAATTCTTAGGATACTAAGCTAATGATACTAAGCTAATGATCTTTTTTTTTTTCTAAATTTTTTTAAGGGGTATATTAGAAAAATAATCTTTTTTTTTTTAGAAATAGAAAAATAACCTTAAATTTTACTTTCCCAACAATATCAGTAAACTTTTCTTAATCTTTGTAAAATTGGGAGCAAGCCTATCTATGTGTAAAATGTGAAGATTGAATTTGTTTTCCAATCTTCAAGTTAAAACACAATTCCCGTGATGACCTAAAAGTAAACCAAAAACAGTAGACGACTACAAGTAACCCTTAATATGTTAGTAAATTGGTTACTTGCTCATTTGAACTAATAAATGTGCAATATTTTATTTGACCAAACAAGTAACTAATTTACCATGACACAAACACACATGTTTTTCTAAATTCAGTTAAACCCAAAACGATTATTGGAGACCAACCTTACAATATTGACAAAATCTGTCATTAAAATAAGAGAAGATTCAGTAAAAATGATTTAATACTAAATGTATGGTATCATATAGTGTTATATAGGCACATGACGTACATCGAAGCACGCCACATGGTTGTGATTTCTCATATGTAGTGTGTGTTGATGCACACCACATGAGTATATGGGACGATATGGTGCCATAACATATGTTTTAGATCGATACTAGAAGATTTAGAGGTACTTGAAGAAATATCAGTATTGCGCAAGAAATATATATATATATATTGATAACAAAAAAATTTCTATTACCATTTGGTGTACACTATAGTACCAAGGAATTAATTGAGCTGGTGAAATGAGAAGGGGACATGTGACAGTAGAGGACATGTTTATAAATTTTTATTGGCCCACATTATGCAGTTGGTACCATAAGGAAACACAATGCTGACATTAGAACATTTTCAAGCAACTAGAAACATTGCATGATATATATAGCGATAAATGACAGAAGAAGATATATATATATATATATATAAACAAAAGGGGTAAGGGATGCATTTTTAGCTATAGATTTAGAGAGCTTTGAGATGTACTCTTGATTGGCATAAAAGAGTGAAAAGAAAGTGAGCATAGGGAGGGTCTAAGGAGAATTGGTACATACCATTTGTGTCCCCAGAATATACTTGATTCTTCTTCATGCATCTTAGTGAGTTACAAGAAAATCAACCAGTCATAAACTCAACTACTTTATATTAATTGTCTTAGGAATCTACCAAGAACTCTTCATCACTTTTTCTCACATTATAATGTTGGTGGAGTCGGACACTAAACGGGAATAGAAGTCCCGCCCTCTTCATTACAGGTAATTTTAAGGATCCACAAAGAAGATTGAATTAGGCAGTCGAAGGACAACCTTTTTTTTCTCCTTTTTTTTTTTTTTTTTTTTTAATTTTGCAAAGCAACAAGATTGAAAAATCCAAACCTAAGTTACAATTTTATTGTTATCAAAAAGCTTAATGAAGGGCACCTTAATTAACCGTTTGTAAGCCAAAACAGATAAAGATTTGTACGTTATCTCCTTGTGAATTTCAGCTAAATGAGTGATTCTCTGTCGACTTGCTCTTTATTTCTTAGTGTTGTATTGGTTTGACATTATGGAACAAAAGATTTAAGTTATACAATATGTCTCAATATCTATACAAATATAGAGGTATATAGCACCTAAAGTAAAATTCCAAACGACAATCTACCTTAGTAGGGGAATAATGTAGAATTGCTACGTTTTGGCCTTGCAAATTGTTTTGGATTTTTGGGTCTTTTTTTACTCTCTCTCTCTTTTCTAGTTCAACGTATCAAACATTCACTATATATTTCTCTGTCTAGATGCTATTAAATTACTTCTAGAGTACTTATCAATAATCAATAATCATTATAAAACAAGAGATTCTTATATTCGAGTGAACCAAAAGGTTGAAAAGATCGAAAGATCAACTTAATGAAGGATTTGTTGAAAAGCTAAGGATTAGTGATCTACTATTTCTACTACCTATGAAATATGAAATTGTTAGGAAAATAATCAAACCGTATGCGGAAAATACAATCTTTACGATTTGGACCTTATGTGGGATGGACCTAATAAATGTTCCTTCCCATGAATGAAGATATATAGACCCAATGATAAGGATTCCAATTTCCAAAATCGACCAAATGATAAGGATTCCAATTTCCAAAATCTCTAAAAAGGCTTATTTCAATACCCAAATTTTCTCTTTTCGACCTAAAGATTCCTGAACGAGCTGCAAATGTTGTTTTCAACTAATCATTAAAGACGAATCACAGTAGCCCGGCCGTGCTCTTTTTGCAACTTGTTTGAAGGGTCCGGGGTCACTGACTCTTATGAAATTTATTTATTTATTTATTTATTTATTTATTTTTTTTTTTTTTTTGGGGAGGGGGTGGGGGGGGCACCAAGCACCAAAAAAACAACTTTTACCATGACAAGTTGTGTAAATTGTGATATTTAATTGCTATTATGAAGTGAGAGAACGCCAGTTAAGTCCTGCATGAGTTGTCACGGTTAAGGTTATACAATATCTCGACTGAAGCGAATTACACTTCTTTGAGAATTTCATTTAATTCTTAAGATTCTTGGAGGTGCCGCCGTGCCATAATGAAAAGATTCAAAAACGAATCAACTTGCAAGAATTTAGTCTACATTGGGACATAGATTGGGGCTACTCTATTCCACTTTCGGCTAAGATCAATATACCTTCTAAATTCTTTATTTTAGAAATGCTTATACGTTTGCAGTGTGGTGTCGATAAGTGGTCTCAATACTTGAACCTCATCGTAAAAGTCAAATCAAAAAGAAAATATATATTCTCTTGTATATCCTAGACATATACTATGCAAATTCTGTACATTCTATATAGATGGCCAAAAAGGATATATACTAATACTTATTGATGAACTATAATAAACTATTTGTTCGTTAACTAAAAAGAGTTTTTCTATGGAGCTAAATAAGACTCCATAATATGAAGTCAACTCACAAACAGCTACATAAGAAAATTACTCAGAAGCCAACTTAAAAGACACATCTACCAATTGCTACAAATTCCGTGAAATGCCGGAAAGCATCCCCCGGAAGTGACTTTGATTGGGGAATGGTATGGAACACAAACAGAAGGTACATAAGAACAAAACCCTAAAAAAATATTTTCCTATCATCAATTGGACTATCGACAATTGAATTATATAGAAAATAAATTGTACTCCCTCCGTCCCACAAAGATAATCCAGTATTCCATTTTGTCCGTCCTAGAAAGATAGACCATTTACTAAATAGAGCATGTATTTAATTTTTTGTTTCTAAATTTTGTCCCTAATTAATCATCCACACTAACTACCAATATAATTTAATGTTAATTATACAGGAGGGTATAAATGGAAAATATATGTAAAATTAATTGTCTCAACCATATTAACAATCACTTCTTAATTCGTGTGAAATTAACTGCCTGCTTATTTTTGTGGGACGGAGGGAGAGTAATGTGTTTGATTGTGGAATTCACGAGAAAAAATATAAATTACCTAGAAACCAAAAAACCTACACCCTCATAGGAAAATATTTTCTTTATTTTCAAGGAAAAATGGTTAAAAAACCATTTTCCACGAAAAATCTTTGACAGTCAAACACACATTGAAACATAAAGAAAAGTTTGAAACGTCACTACTTGTGTGACTCCTTCTAATAAAATTGATCTTACGAGAGCGAATTTGAAGGCTCAGATTATGGAATGATGGTGGAAGTCCTTTTATCTTACATATTATCTTTTGCAGAAGATTATGTGCCAAAGAAAGAATCAAATGAAAGGAAGGGTAAATCAACCCAACTGGACAAATGGAGAAAAATCAGATTCTGTCATATGATTTTCATGTCTGTTGCCCATAACTTACCTTATATTATTACGTCAGGAACAACATCGTACACCTCCATCATTCACTCCACCAAAAATATAATTTCATTTTAAAAACTCCCAACCTTAAACTCGTGTTTCATTTGTTGATAATCCCATAATTAGTCTTTTTGAAACCCATCCAAAAGGGTGTCTAATTACCAAATAGGCAAATACCGTTACTTTAACACATCTTTGTTTCAAAAAGACTCGTTTCTAACTTGTGTAAAGTAATATGTTTCGCTTTGCTTCACTCCCCGTAAGCTTGAAAAGGACGTCTTTTCACACTTTACAAAGATGAGAAAGCGAGAAATTTCAAATATCTTTTAGAACTAATTTGTTTCATATGATTTTCATGTCTATTGCCATAATGTCATCAAATTCCAAATTCAGTCGAAAAGAACACATTCTCAACTCATTAATTAAGTAACTATGCCTCTATATCTCCTCCACGACTGCAATGAAAATATAATTGTTTTATTATGAAACGAGACTGAGGGCTAAAGAGCAATATGGGTGGTTTTGAAGGGATTTAGGGCCCCACAACAATAGGGAAATTGATCTTGAAAGTTAAGGATCGACAATCTGATGTTATAAGATCAGCACTTCTACTGTTAGAGAAAAATGTAGGGGAAAATGATAAATGATGAGGAGATCAAATGAAAATTGGGGGGTTGTTTTGTTTGGTTGGGGGGGGGGGATTGACACTTCGTTTCGGTTTTCCAACCCAAATTTGCGAAAATTTGGATTTTTACCACTTGACACAATTCAGTATGGTGGGGAAAATCCAAATTTTAGTTTTCCCCATATTGGAAGTGTTCTAGTGGAACCAAACTTTGGTGGGGGAATCTGACACCCTCGTTTCGATTTCCCAACCCAAATTTGCGAAAATTTGGATTTTTACCACTTGACATTATTTAGTATGGTGGGGAAAACACAAATTTAAGTTTTCCCCCCATATTGGAAGTGCTCTAATGGAACCAAACTCTGTGTGTGTCATAGTTTTTTCAATATTGTCAACTTATTCGTATGGTAGTTTGCAGAATCTCCATTAGTTGGAAGTATTGAAATTGGTAACTGTGATCTTTAAAACAAGAGAGTTGGGATAAGGTAACTATAAGCAGGCAACCCCAACAGATTTCTTGGGGTGGAACACAATCATTGTACGGATGCAGCTGTAAGAAACTTGGACTGTTGTTAAGGACAAAAGTACACAAAATCATACGAACATATTTGATATATTTCGACTCTATCGACTGAACATGGTAAGGTGACAGAACTAATTATCACTTGTCATATTCATTTCTCTTCAATTCTGTTGTATACTTCTTCAATTAACTTATAATGGAGAATCGACTATCTTTTGGACGAGTAGAAGTTGGATGCTTCTGCCTTTTGTTTCTGTTTTCCTCTTGAAAGCCATTGAATTTGATGAAACCTCTAATTCCATCTACATAAAATTTCTTGCTGTTAGTATGAAAAAGAGACATTCTTATTTGGCACAGATTCAATGGATAATTATTATTTGGTTTCTTATAAGAGGCGCTCATCTTTGCATGACATGTGTGAATCTGATGGCGTAACACCGCCAAACTCTGGTGGGAGAATGTAACTGCGTTTTCATTGCCGAATGAAACTGTGTAACAATGTCACTTTTTCATTTCACATTTTCATATCTTCCATGCATTACGAGGAAGATGCACATGGATCAACTATTAGAATGGTAAAGTTTTAGGATTATTCCAAATTTCTGATGCAGATTATCCTGGAATTCAAGTTTAACTAAAGAAACCGATATTAGAGTTATTAATCTGTTGAAAACTTGATCCCTAAATCTTACAACAAATTCAGTAGCGACTGAAAATGCGCCGTAATTTCACTTTAAGGCTAACATGTAAAATTTTTACTTTATTATGCTCCATACTTGTCACCTGCAATAATTTCTTAACGCTGTAAATATTATATATCGGGCTAATATCCTGTAGATATTAAAATGTACATTGGCTGAAACCGAGAACCTGTACATTGGTTTTGTACTTCTATATATCGCCCTTTAATAATTCCCCAACACCGTCAAGTGAGACTTAAATCTTAGAAACCGGGTGAACTTAATGAAGGGTGAAATTAATTTTTTTTTTTTTTTTTTGAAGGTAGAGATTCTTCAAAGTTGTTATTGTTCTTTGTCCTTCCTCAGTTGTGGTTCTTAAGCATACAAATCACAAAAATTCTTCAATTTTTGGCAATTTACAGGCCAACTGGCATGGCCCTACCTCCCCCTCTACCCTTCCGAGGCTTATAAAAGAACCAACATTTGCTTCGTCTTTGCACACACTTCTTCTCCACTTCTGTTTCTTTAATTCCTCTCAATTTGCTCAATTTCTTTTACATTCTTCTTTCTCTTTGTTTTCCTTCAGCTACTTCATTTTGTCTATATCCAAACAAATGGCATCTGGCTCAATGTCATCTCGTGGCTCAGCCACTTGGACAGCTAGGGAGAACAAGGCCTTCGAGAAGGCTTTAGCCGTGTATGACACCGACACACCCGACCGCTGGGTCAATGTTGCTAGGGCTGTCGGAGGGAAGACTGCCGAAGACGTAAAGAGGCATTATGAAATCCTTGTTGAGGATGTCAAGTGCATCGAGAGTGGCCATGTCCCCTTTCCTAACTACAAGACTACGGGAGGTGGTAACGTGAGAGATGAGGAGCAGAGGTACGTACTATATATATCTCATCGAAAAGTTTAAACTGTTGGTCATTAATTCTTCAGTTTTATAGCTAAGAGTTGAATTTACACGACAATCTAATATTTCCTATGATAATTGCCAACAGAAACTAGCTAAAACAATGGCATCCATGCAATGAAATCATTTTGTGGGCAAGAGAGCATGTTTGTCATCTGTCCATGCAAAATATTTGTCTTGTACCCTTACCAGGATGGACAAATAGTATATTCACTCATTTAAATTTAAGTGTGCAATTATACCAACCAAAAACTTGTATGGTAAGGAACTTTCGACCCATAATCTCGTCCTGTCTAATCTCTCAAGTTTGTGCACATTACTCTTAGATGTGGGAATCTAATAGCGCGGAAGTTTATGCATGTTTCTCAATGTGTTGTGTGAGGAGTGCCCAAATGTTCTTGTGTAAATAATAAGCACGTTATATGTAGAAAAAATAAAGTCAATCCACCACCCCCAAATAGTATCCTACTTTCGTGCGCTGTTTTAGTCAGTCGATATTTTACTTGATTGCCAAATCAAGTTAAAATTTTGAGGGTAAATATCTTTATTTATAATGTTGCCATGCAGGATGAAAAATCTGAAGCTGTGAAGAAGCAAGGAAGTTGGAATAAATAAAGATGCATTTTTTCATCGTTGCTGTGTGATGATATATTTGCAGAAGTAACAAGTTGTATCTCTACATAAATTGTACTACGTACGTCGTCAAGTATTTAGTTTTTCATATTTGTTCTACTGATATGAGGAGAAAGCAACTGAATTTCTCCATGGTCTGCAATTAATGACTTATCTAATTGAAGTTTAGATTAAACCAATGCGATTATCATGACTATAAAGTTAGCATGCACATATCGAATTTCAACATCGGGATTTCTAATGATGAATTACCATCTTACAAAGGTACGCCAATGAGTAAATACCATGTTGAGTAACTACAAAATAAATATGGACCTCACTCTAGTGACTAGTCAGACTGAAGATGACCTCCCACAGACTTGTGGAAGGACTTATATTGTAAGATGCTTATGTGGTGAAATATCATTGGGAACTCATGTATGGCGGCATAATCTAGCAAGACATTTAGTGGGAGATATGGATAGCGTTTTACTAGTATATCCCTAACCATCTCTTCCATGTTTTTCTTAGTTTATTAAAAAAAAAAGAAAAAAAGAAAAGAGTATAAAATGTGTTGTTTTATTTATATGTGACTGTATTTGCATATATACAAACTGACTCATTCACTTGTATGCTTGTACTGACTAAATTTGAGAAAAAAAAAAAATCTAGTATTCCAGGAATACCTTAGATAAAGTATATATATACTTCTGTCCAATTAACAAAGACACATGTGGATCCTATTTTTACAATAAGTTAGGCTCTTAACTAATCCACATATGAGTTCCTAATTAATTCAAAATGGCTGGAGTACTTAATCCAATAGTACTAAAATTTTCTCCTAAATTTGCATTTAATGAACAAGTTTTTTTTTTTTTTTTTTTGATGGAGCCTTTAATGAACATGTTATTTCTTTGGTTATACTATTTTTTTTTTTTTGAAAGTATGATTACGCTGATTAGCGTTGTAGCTTCCCAGTGACAAAATTGAGTTTTTGTCAAAATTGAGTCGTTGTAACTTTTCGTGGATTATTGAAAGAAAAGCATCGACAAGATAAAAATATATATTAGAGTTAATTTTCTTTTATTAATTTCTTTTTTACACTTAAAATCTATCTCATTAACTCAGAATAGCATTACTCTAAGAAAGAGTTTGTGATGAAACAATTCTTTTTATCTTTATTTTTTTAAAGAAACTTAACCGAAACTGAAGTTGCACTTAAATGATCTATAGCCACCGTTGTAATAATCAAGTGGTGGGCCGTGCTACACATACTTGCTAGTTTTACCATTAAAAAAAAAAAAATCTAAGTTTCCATTTGCAAAACCATTCTATTTTTAATTAAAAACTAGTATTTTACTTGTGTGTTGCACGGGAAGAGTAATTCCAAAAAACACTAATACTAATCATTAGAAGTCAAAGTCCAAACATGTAAGTGAAAATCGAATGAAAGCACGAAACTAACACAATGATCTAATAATATATATGTAAAAGCAATTTGGGCAACTCTTCCAAGTCTCACTTCTAAACATCGAATTAATGCTAGATCAAAACAAAATGGAACCCGTTGAACAAAAATTATTCATTAAGTTTTAATAAAATAAGGGTTAATTTCACAAATCATCCCCAACCTTTGAGTTAAGTCTCGATTTCGTCTTCAACCTTTGTTAAGACACTCCACAGCCTCCAATTTTTGAATATACACACAAATCGTCGCCTTTTCTAGTGTTCTATGAAATGTTTAACAAAAGGGCAATTATACCTTTAAAATTTTTAATTTATTTTAAAAAAAAGGTCTAAAAATAATAAAAAATTAAAAAACCGACCCACCCCATCCTCACCCCTACTCCACCCCACACCTCTTCCCCTCCGGCAATTCCGACGGCCGGCCGCTAGAAAGGTCTATTCTGGCAGCCAAAAAGGGGGTGATTAATTCTCCAATTTTGCTGCCATTCTCGGCAGCAAATGGGGAGAGGGGATTCCCCCATCCCCCACTTGTGATTGCTGCTTCTGGTAGAACCAACACTTCCGGAAATGGCAGGGATTTCACTACCATTTCCGGCTCCATTTATACACACAAAAAGGGGACGGATCCCCCCATTTCATTGTTGGAAATGATAGTGAAATGGGGGGTTCACCCCCATTTGTGCTGCTAAAAAATGATAGCATTCTGTAGCACAAACGCTAATTGCTACCATTTTTGACAACATTTTTGCTCTTAAATGGGGGGAGAGGGAGTGAATCCCCCCATTTGTTAGTGTAAATGTTGCTGGAAATGGCAACATTTGTGTTACCAGAATGGCAGCAAAATGGGGGGGGTTCAGCCCCTTTTTTTTGGCTACCAGAATGGATTGTTCTGGCGGCCAGCAGCTGGAATTGTTGGAGGGGAGGGGTAGGGGTAGGGGTAGGGGTAGGGGTGGGGTAGCGTAGGGTAGGGGTGGGGATGGGTGGGTCGGTTTTTTAGTTTTTTATTATTTTTAAACCTTTTTTTATAAAGAAATTGAAATGTTTAAGGGTATAATCGTCCTTTTGTTAAGAATTTCATGGAATAGTAGAAAAAGGGACGATTTGTTTGTATTTTTCAAAGGTTGGGGGCTGTGGAGTGTCTTAACAAAGGTTGGGGATGAAATCGAGACTTAACTCAAAGGTTGGGGACAATTTGTGAAATTAACCCATAAAATAACATACCCTCTCCTTAGATGAATTACCTTTTTCAAATAAAGAAACATGACATGGAATAATCCCAAGTTGCTTGTAAGTTCTTTGATGGAAATCCGTGGAAATACATAGATAAGATGTGTTTGATCTTAATTCATTTCAGTAAATCCAAACAAATAAAAGGAATTCCCACAATCTTCTTTACTCCATATATTTTAGGGGTGATGACTATATGCAACCATTGGAAAAAATGGAAAAGAAAATAAAGATAGAGATGGTTAAGGAAATGATTTTATTGTCACTTGATTCAGTAGTTTCAATGATCTAGGTAATATAATAACTTTCTAGGTGGTAAATGTTGAAATCTCAGTAAGTAATTCAAACTCCAGCCATTGAGAGAGAAACCTTCAAAATCTAGAAACAAAAATCCCTAATAGAAACTGAAAGTTAAATACTTAACTCGAATTCAACGGTCCCCATTGCCAAACACAGAGTTGCTATTAAGGGTCAAGTAGGGAGCCACCATCGCCAAATCGAGCCCCAAATCATGTAAAACCTTTTGCGTTGATTTCCAAAATGATTTACAGAGCCATATGATATGTTCATGATCAACGGAAAAAAAATAAAGAAATTAGTAATAATAATGATCTATTAACATTTATATTAGTGAAAACAAAGTTAGTCTAGATATCTAGACGTATCTGTCGCATCAGATTAGTCTGGCAACTACACAATCGACTTAGAACTATCTAGCGCCAAATAAACAGTAAATAGACAGAACACAAGATATGTTGATGTAGAAACCCCTCAGGGAAAAACCCTTCGGGCACCCTTGCCACGACAGAGAAAAACACCCACTAGATAAAAAATAGTCAGTACACAAATTGATTACATCAACATACACAAGCAATACCAAAAATAATTAAATTTAAACACCCTGATTTGAACTTCCTTAATGCATTCGCCTAGTGCTTTGACAGCTGTTCTTGTCTGTGTACTACAAACATATGATCTTCCCAATTGTAGATAATAGCTTTCTCACCCCTATTCGTATCACCAGTAGGTTGGTGCCTCATCCTTGTCAATTGTCTCTCAATTTTCAGTGTCCTTCTCAGAAGTGCAGCTTCACTTCTTATAGGCCTTTACTTGATAAGCATGCATGGCAAATCACTTATCATTGTTAAGAGATAACCATTTATCTCTTTATCCCATGTGGTGCCAATCTTGTGAAGAGGTAAAATTGATCTCTTTGCTTATTGTGGTGGTGCCAATCTCGCTTAAGAGATAATCTTTATCACTGCAAAGAATAATCTCTCAATGATAAACAAAATAATAACCTCTTAACAAATAATAATGATTTGTTAGATAATAATCCATTAATGAGAATTAAGCTTTTATCTTCCAAAACAAAATCCATATTGATGGTCATAACCAAATTAGAAAATAGGCCAAATAAGATGCCAACAAGTAGAATTACAACTGTTGTATACTAGTTTTTTTGTATAGTTTAAAACAGTCAAAGGCTTTACGTATATGGATCAGAGGTGGTATCATAGTTGCTAGAATCGTCTAAGCTTGAATTGCCAAGCTTGACTGGCTATCTAAATTGTCTTGTGCTCTTCAACCAGCATATACTTGAGAGTGCTTGTCAACACAATGATACTTCATGGAATTCAAAAAGGGTTGCCATTATTCCAGCATGCTCTCTATGAATGCCGGATTAAAATTAATGGTTCTGGTAGGCAGTAAAATACATTCAGATTTTTCAGTCTGAACTTTTACTGGAGAATACAAAGACCAAAAAAAAAAAAAAAAGAAAGTCCATCTGGGTACATCTCACATTAAAAAAATAATGATAAATATGTAACATTCTTGAAGCAATTTTACAGCCAAATCTAACATTTTTCATCCTTCACCATGTATCTTCTCCTTGATTTAAAAGTAAATAGCTGATGATTTCTCTAAAGTAAATAGCCGATGATTTCTCTAGCTCAAGAAGCATGCTGCGTTACCTTCTATTTAGGTAGAAATCTGCTCTATAAAAATTGACATGCAAGATTCTCAAAAAATAGATTTTACTAGAATGGGTAGCTTAGAATTTGCATTTCTTGTATCATAATAAAACTGTTCCTATAGTCACCGTGTACCACAGCCAAGATAATCCTAAGAAATTTCAATACCTTCTGACTGATCTGATGAATATTTTTATAAGAGATTGTACAATTCTAGAATATATATTATCATAAAAATAATAAATGCATCATTGCATAAACTGTTATCTGAAACGACTCTATATTTACCAATGCCTACTGATTCATGGGATATCGATGATCAGAATTAGAACTATATTTGTTATTATAGCTAATATTAAGGAACTTTCATTTCTTGTAGAAAAACAACTCTTCCACCTTGTTTTATATCACAAAATGAAGGTGAATTCGGGATTAAATTCTGGACGTGTGCTCTTCCGATCTACCAGTTAGGCGTGCACTGCTACAGGGCGTGCAACATGGTATTAGCAAGTCAAAAAACCAATTATAATGCTACTTTTTCATACCTGAGTGTATTATCAGACTGATTGCAACTTGCAAGGGAACTTAGTGGCAATATTAGATTCATGAATGGCATTGAGAGCTATGCTAGCACTATTTGCACCAACAGTATTACCAAAAATTCGTAGTACACTAGAAAAAGCAGAAGAAAGCAAAGAAAAAAAAAAAAGATGGTTCAGAAAACATAACCATCCATCATTAGAATTATGGAGTAGGCAATTAGCTCTTTAATACTTAATAAAGGTCATCCAGTTTCCCAACTGTTATCTTGAATCAACTGGATTAATCTAATACTGGCGGGATGGGCTACAGTGAATTCAAAAAACAAATGCAAAGTGATTCGCTGTAGATTGAATCTGGTGTTGCCGGCGGAGAGGAGAAGACTCCTGTGATGCTCAACAGTTGAATCAATTCGAAGGATTGTTTTGGATATGATTTCAAAAGATAATTTGAAGAATCGAGAATTATGGATACACATTAAATCAATTCGGATAAGAGAGGTTTAGAAAAAAAATAATCAATACCAATCCGTGTCGGAAATAATGAGGGCGTAAATTTAGCAAATATGTGAGATCATTTGGGAAAGTAAATCAAATTCTGAAACTCACACTAGAATTCAACTTCATTTTAGTTTATTATAAAAAACAAAAAAAAAAAGAAAAGAAAAGAAATTGACAAATATTAGAAAATTTGGGGAGGAAAAAATAGTTGACTCACTTTGCTAATTTAATATATAGATAGATAGATTAGTCAAACTAATTATATCCACATGTCATAGGACTCGCGCATGTACGGCGCAATTTTTTACCATTCAATCTCACTCATTCTCTCTTTTATTTCTCATTAAAATGAGTTTGCAAATGATCACTAAATCTCAAATAACATAAATACTTTAATTGACAATTTTAACCCTCCCCATTAATATACAATCAGTGAATTTATAGGGAAGTTACCGGGAAAATTACAAAATAATGAAAGTCTTCGACATTCCCACTACACCAAAAGCCTTTCTAGTGATTACTTGCAAATTACTATCTTACCCTTTCTCTTTTCACTGTTTTGTTCAACTCTATTTTAAAAATTAACCACTCATAGGGGGTTTTGTTCTTTGGAACTTTTTCAAAATAAAAAATTTATCAAATCAAATATCAACTACATATTCTACACAAAAAAAGCATTTTCACACTTTTTAATAATTTTTCTTTATATTTCGAGTACATAGTCTCCTATAAATTAATCAAATTCTCCTTTACCATAAAGCTCCCAAGAACACCTCGATAGGCTATTTTTGCAATGAGCATTTGTTCCAACTACAAAACTACATACCACCCGGGCTGCCCATCTGAGCTTGAAATCCTACAAGTAGTATTGAAGCTTGAAAATCAACAATATGCAACGGATGTTATGTCAATTTGACACCGATAATCCAAAAGCTCACCTGGGTTCGACAAATGCTACATGTTCTATCCTTTCTGAATGCATTGCTCAAATTTCTAATGTCATTTCAACAAGAATGAATTACTGAAAGCCCACAAGTTCTATCTAATTTTATGATCAGATTATCCACCGTATTCACCGAAAGTATTATCTTATCACAAATTCTATCTTAGTGGAAAAATGATTCTGATTTCTTTATTTTCCACTCTACATGTATGATTCAGTTGCTACCAAATTGGCCTTACCGAAGGCTAGAAAAGTCGTCTGATAGGCTTGACAAGTGAATTGTGGCTGTGGATTACAGAAGAATTAATAAGTAAATTGTTAAAGATTAACGAAATCAAATGAAATTAATATCCAAACGACATACAAGATTAGTGTCATGATTTCAAATACATTTATTTACATGAAATGAATGGTGCAAGTTCTTACAAAGAAGCACTCACAGATGCAATGGCCACAAACGTACACATGCTTATGTCTAGATCAATAGATACGCGTTCCTCATGAAATGATGTTGAGGCTCATATGCATCAAACTGAATCAGATACCTGGTGGAATTCGTGCACGTGAACCTGGATCGCAGATGCTGTGGGCGCAATGTAGATGTTAGGAATGTCAGCAATTATTGGCCAGTAGCCTCCTCTATTCTTCTCTAAACACCGTTTCTTAAGAAGTAGGCATCCTCCAATCCAAAGGCTACTAAGCTTGTCAATCTGGCCTTCCATAGGTAATGATGCGAGCTTTGGGCATTTATAGATGGATAAACTTCCAAGAGATGTGAGGTTTTTTGTAAGCCCTTTGATGGGCTTTCCGGATTTGGCAGGTCTTCCAACCATAGCCTAGTTAGAGATGGAGGAAGCACATATTTTTGTTCTTCATCATCACTGTTAATACTAAAGGAAACCAGCTCTGAGTATCATTTAATACTGAAGGATATAAGAGAGGTGAGTTTGACTAGATTCCACTCCTCCAGGCTTTAGTTTCCCAAAATGTCTGACTCCGAGGTCTATAGATTTGGGGGAATATTTCCTAAGGGACAGAGCTCCACCAGTGAAGGGCAATCTTCTACTATTAGAACTCTCAAATTTGGTGTTGGAAAGCGTTGGCAAGACTCCATGCAAAAACGGCTCCGGACCATTGCAAGATTTTATGCATAGCTCTGTGAGATTGAGGTAATTGTGGGGAGATCCTAGTAAATTTGTCAAATTCAAATTCACCCGACCAACAATGGTAAGATTGTCAAGGAGTACTGCAGCCTTGTATTGTTGTTATCATCTTAAGTGATGGACAATTCTCGATTTTCAACTCCACAAGATCAGATATGAGATTAGGCAAACATTCCAAAGCCCTGCAGTTCTTTATCGTCCATTTCCTTATATCTTCAATCTCTGGAAGGGACAATAACTGAGGGAAACTTTGTACCCACAATTGCTGAAGTTTGACTGGGAGTTTTGTAGTAATATCACTTGGCCATAGACACACGAGCTCTGCACAATACTCAATATCAAGTTGTTAAAGTGTAAAAGGAAACTGCACAAATGCTTTTAAAACTGAAGCTAAACCAAAATCTTTTTCTCAATACAGAGTCCCTCCCTAAAGTCTCATCGCACGGGCACATCTTGAGCTTGGCTAAGAGGGATAAGGGGAAAGAGAATCCATCGAAACTCCTTGAAACTCTGAGTAGTAATAGCAGCAGCCAATTAGTCTGTTAGGTTCTCGCCTTGCAATTGTTCTTTTCTTCGTGTTAGGGCTGGTGAATTTTTCATTTTTATGATCATGTAATAATGTAAAAACTTCATCTTGATTGGATCTTAATTGGATTAAAGATTCCATATTGCACATATGATTAAACACCACCTCATTACACTCTGCAGCTTCTATCTCATGAAGTGATGGCATCAACAAATTTGGAAGCCTCTCCAATTTGGGGCATCTTCTAATGTACAATTCACATTGCTGAGGAAGTTTTATTGAACCTTCTATTCCATGCCATTCCTCTCAATTTGGCATGTCCTCAAAAGTCAGACTAGTAAGTGAAGGAAAATATAATTCACCACAGCTTCTTCTTCCTTCAGCTCCAACCACTACTACTTGATCCATGCCTTGGATGATTAAGTCTCTTAGCAAAAGGTAGTTGCCTTAGTGGTGGCAAAGCTGTGCATGATTTACAAAATCTCAGGCTTATATTTCCTAACTTAATGAATGCAGAATCTCCAATCCAATTAGAGAATTTTTCACCGTTATAGTACTAAATTTCAACGTCTTGATAAATTTTCATGAGGCCTTGAGATTTTTACTGTGGGAATCATCAAAATTCTTGCTCCATGCCCAACCTTATTTCATTAAGGCTTCTTTTAACCTCATTCCACTACTTTAGTTACAATTATCTTAGATGCATGCAAACTTGTAAGTTGAGCAATTCCTCGAGTCATCTCTTGTAAGCTATAAGTCTCAACAATGTCTAGGTGGAAAAGGTGAATAAGATTTTCCATACTTGATGGTAAATTTGATAAGTTCCACTCAATATTTTAGAATCAAGACTTCTAAGCTGATAAGAGTGCTTACAGATTCAGGCAACTACTTTAGTGAAGTGTATTATTGTTTTAGGTATCTTATATGTGTCTTAAATAACCAACTGAATTTGGCAATACATATATCTCGTAACCATTTAAGGAGAGCACTTGTAAACAAAAAGAATTTGGTAAAATGTGAAGCAAAATTATACTATATAGTTTCATGAACAAAGCTAGTGAAAAATGAATACTTTCATCTGCTTCTTGTAATGCAAAATGATGACTGCTTACATATCATAACAATAACATAAGTAACATCACGATACATAAATATCAAATCTACACAAATTAAAAATCTCCTTATATAAATGAGATAATGACTCAGATTCATTCTAAACAGGTACTGGCTTGTTAGAAACAGCTGAGATCATCGGTAACATGCTGCCAATTATCTTTATCTGCTCTGTTACACAACAGATTCTTCCCCAGCCTCTGCCATTGATTTAAATTTTTATTACTTTGTACGACTTAGAAAAATTAAAATTAGGCTAAGAAGGAGATAATACCTTTCCTGGGAAAAACAATGACTGGTGTGGGTTTACAATCGTGGAAGCAATGTTCACTCACACTGCCCTGGAGTACACTGATATGAATAACTGAAATTTTTCAGTCGAGTAGCGGTAGGTAAATTTTAATTTATGGGCAGAGAAGAGGAAGGGTCGAGGGAGAGCCTTGCCTCTTGAAACAAACTTCGGTTTGGACAACAGTAGAAGGCTTCAACCTTTCTGCTTCTTCGCAAATTGGCAAATTGCCTTCCCTGCAACTCCTTCCACAATCCAAGCCTTGGTCCTTACCTGTTTTAAGGTCATCAATTCGTTTTAAGCCAAACTTTGAAGGAGGTTAATACATCCCCTATCTAAAAACTTGAACTTGTAGATAAGGCGGTCCAATATGACATCAAACCACATAGGTCCTCGAACCCAGACGAGGTCTGGCCTCCACCATTAATAAAAATTGTGAACGTGTCACGCCTTTGATTAGAAATTGAATCTATATGTGATAATATGTCTAGTCTTTATCAACTTAAGCTTTTAAATACAGTAGTCCTCAATGTGGCAACAAAATACATCAAAAGCTCAAAATCAAGAAATTGATAGGAGAACTAATGCAACGCTTCGGTAAACAGAGGCATATAAACTCATTATAAAAACATTATTATGAGCTGATCAAGACATTGAAATATTATAAATAAGCTCACTACTTTGTAAGCTCCATGTCCAAGTCCAATACTAGCATGTCCCTTTCATGCGTATACTTGAAATTTATTTCATCCCGTGGTCGGCAGGCATATTAGAAATGTTAAGTATATAAATCTTTGCCAAAAACATAATACAGTAATATATATATATTTGATTGAATTAGTCTTGAATAGGCCTAAAGAGACTTGTGTCCACATAAGAGTGATAATATTTTAAAAGCACATCTTGGGGGAGAGCGAGAAACCAAATCAGTAACGGCCTCATTGTTAAACAATATAACTACAAAGGTAAATAAAGCAAATAACGAAGGGGAAATCATAAAGCACTTCAATTTATTAGTTCATAATCATAATGACCAGAGCAACACTAATGTTTCATATACTAGCGAAAATTCTCTCTCCCTGATGCCAACATCATAGATAAGTAGACTACTAGAATATTCAGATTACATTTCAAGAAAGAAGATGAAAAAGAAAGGAGAATTACCATAGCAACTTTAAGAGCCTCCGCTGCAAGCTTCTCCATTAGAACCTGTCTTGCATCATAAACAATCTGGTTTCTTATGCCTAACCATCCAAAAAGAAAATGACAGACACAAGGAAGTACATAAGATTTTCAAAAAAAAAAAAAAAAAAAAAATGTTAGATCTGTACCTAGTTGAACTAATTGAGATAATTTGGATCATAGATGGCGACGCCAATTCTGTTAGTTATCTAGTCTTCCACAGTAAGCAGTGCCACAAGCATCAGGAATCTTCCAATGTTTATCTTTGAAGCGTGTTGAGGTTTTGGAAGCTGTTAACGATATGCTTGAGAACAAAATACAACTATTATGAACATTGATGGAAAAAGAAAATAGCGGAAAACTACTACATGTTAACAGAAAAACTAAAGTAAAATACAAAATTAGGTTTCACTTTTAGCTTTTTCTTTCTATAATTACTTTTTGTCATTAAAGGATGATCAGTAAAGGTTGTGCATTCTGTTGGGTTTACGGCACACCAAAGAAAATTATTTTTATTTTATGCTCACAATATATTACACAATGGGACACTTAAACACTCTCACTAATTTATTTCTATACCAGCTCTCACTCACTCACTTGGGCACACGGCTTGTGCATAACCTTTATTTTATTCTCTCCACTAACTCCATTTGGACTTCATTCTAACACCCATTTTCTCTCTTTAACTCGTGCCTTCATTCTTTACGCTCACTTGCTCATGCGCTTAACTCTATTTCTCTCTCATTCCAAATGCAAGGGCTCGGGGGTATTTATAGACAACACAAGGTCGGTGGAATTTCTTTTGAATTAATACATGTCGGCTGCATTGACCTTTCCAGATTATTCCATCAATTGATTCTTCTTGGCTGCTCCAAATTCTTGCAACTCGCTATATTTTATTCTCATTTTCTTATGCAACTTGTTGCTCCAGAATTCTCAAGAAAATGGCTGCTCAAATATGTCCACAAAATTCTAGACTTCTCAATTTGTAAAGTTGGTGATGATTCTTCAATTCTCCTCTTCAGCACCAACTTCTCATTTTAGTCTTCTCCTCCAATTTTTTAGGGACGTCTTCAAGTATCTTTGATCCTTGTTGCCACCAATTCCTTTAGTTTCTTTTTGTGTCCATGCAGCTAGCTCCTTGTCTCGTGGCTTTTTCCATTCTTTATTCTCTACTGCCTTAGAACACTTGAGACGTTCTTTTAACTCCTTATTTAATATTTCCAATAAATTTGTACGTACCTTAACGTCCTCTTTCAGGCTCAGTGCATAATTGATTTCAATGGCACTATGTCCCATTTCATGTGCAAGATCCTTGTGCTTTTCTTGCCACTCTTCTTCTATCTCTTCCGACTCTAGTGGCTCTCCTATTTTTGTTATCCCCCAAGATGTCTCTTCATTTTCCTCGAGCAGCTCCCCTCCTATATTCTCAGAGTGTGATTCTACCTTCTCTAACGCTTCTCATGACAACTCTTCTTCAATTACCTCCTCGCGTTGTGAGTCGTCAAACCAATCATCTTCAGATGCTTTTTCACCAGACATCTCATCGCGTCCTTGCTCTTCTGAATCACCAGACACCTCATCATTTCCTGCGTTTTCAACCCAATCATCTTCAGATGATTCTTGACTAGGCACTTCTTCATGATCCTTGTCTTCAGATAAATCTTCTTTACCAACAGTTGTAAAGGTAGAAAACTACTCCTTCTGATTTCTTCTTCTTACTTGATTTAGATTGCCTCCCACGAGCTTCCTCAATGATTACAGGGCATGCTTCAAAATCCCATTCTTCTTCACCCTCATACCTTCATTGCTCATAAGTTGCTACATTACCCTCTGTTGATGTTTTCTTGTACCAACATTCTCGAGCATAATGGCCTTGTTTGCCACACACATAACATGGACTATTATTTTGCTCATATCCACCATACTGTCTCTCTTCTGTCGCGATCTTGATGACCTTCCCTTGTCTTAGAACCTCTTTTTTCTCCTCTTTTCTTATTGTAACTAAATAATACTTTTTCTTCTTCCTCTTTTATTGAGACCCTCGCCATTTGCTTGGTTAGCACTTCTTGGTCAGCTAGCAAAATTTTCAAGATTAACCATAGATGGTTGCTCTGGCCAACCTTGTATTGCGGCAATAATACCTCTAAACTCAGGTCTCAATCCATGTATTATTATTCTCCTCATTTTAGATTCTGAGACCTTACTATCTGAATCTAGTTTAGAAATTTCGCGAGAAAGAGACTTTATCTTCTTGTAATATTCTCGTATCATCGTCTCGCCCTGCTTAACCAACAATAGCTCGTTCTTGAAGAGTTGCAATTTAAACCCATTTTCCTTGGAGAATAATGTTGCCAACGTGTCCCACACCTTCTTTTGTGGATCTGCATCTCTCATGTGCTTTAGCAATTCCTTATCGATTGCTATCTTGAGCACATATAAGGCCTTTCCTGCTTTTACCTTTCATTTTTTCAGAGCTCCAGCATTCTCCGGCAGTGTCACCTCATCGCCACCAATACATCCCACAAGTCATAGCCTTGGAGATAATATTCCATACATGTCTTTCATGTGGTGTAGTTATGATTATTGAGCTTCTTAATTCCACTTAGCACTTGTAGGTCTCTCATCGTGACTTCGATTACCTTCTCGTAACCAAGCAAACTTCCCTAAGCTTAACAATCTCAGTATTGTGCACGATGGCCCAAGCTCTAATAATTTCCCCTCAAATGCCACACTCTGAAAACTTTAAGCTCTCAGTCGACCCACTCTTAAACCCGCAAAGTTCTCACTCGACTTTGCTATGATAATATGCCAAATTAAACCCTCATCAGCTTGTCCCTAATACCTTTAGCTGTTGATCTCTGATACTAATTGAATTTCTCAAGCTCTGATATCACTTGTTGAGTTAAGATATACCAAAGAAATTTGCTTTTATTATACTCTCAAAATATTTACACAATGGGACACTTACACACTCTCACTAATTTATTTCTATACTAGCTCTCGCTCACTTGAGCACACAGCTTGTGCTCAATCTTTATTTTATTCTCTCCATTAACTCCATTTGAACTCCATTCTAACACCCATTTTCTCTCTTTAACTTATGCCTTCATTCTTTCCACTCAGTTGCTCATGCACTCATCTCTCTTTCTCTCTCATTCCAAATGCAATGGCTCGGGGGTATTTATAGACAACACAAGGTCGGTGGAATTTTTCTAGATCGCAATGCATGTCGGCTGCATTGATCGTTCCAGATTATTCCATCAATTGATTCTTATTGGCCGCTCCAAATTCTTGCAACTTGCTATATTTTATTCTCATTTTCTTATGCAACTTGTTGCTCCAGAATTCTCAAGAAAATGGCTGCCAAATATGTCCACAAAGTTCTAGACTTTTCAATTTGTAAAGTTGGTGATGATTCTTCACATTCTAGAAGAATTTTTCAAGTAAATTGCTAAAGAAACCAGTGATATTAATATCTATCTTGCAAGAGATACATCGTAGTGTAAATTCACCATTCTAATAATACCTTAATTTTTCATGTGAAATGAATGATGCAATTTCTTACATATCCAGACCTGTAAATACTCGATAGAAGTGAATAATTAGTGCTCGTTATGAATAATTGATTAATGTTGACGCTCATATTAATACATGGATCAAATAATCGGATGGTTACCTAGCTTATGGTGGGATTCATGTATGCAGGTGAATCCGGATCGAAAACGCTGTGGCCGTCAATTAGGACCTCGGGAATGTCGGCAATGAGGGGCCAATAGCCACCTCTGTTCTTCTTCAAACACCGTTCCTTAAGGAGTGGGCAGTCGTCAATCCGAAGGCGATGGAGCTTCTGAAGCTGGTCTCCTACAGACAACGACACTAGCTTTGGGCAATTAGAGATGATTAGAAGTTGAAGAGAGGGGAGGTTCTGGAAGCCCTTTGGCAGGCTTTCAGATTCCACAGGCCATCCAACCACAAGCAAGCTAGAGATAGAGGGAGCAGATACTGTTGTTCTTCATTATCATTGTTAATGCTGAAGGAGACCAGCTCTCCTCCGAATCTTAAGTACTTAAGCGAGGTGAGCTTGTCTAGGTTCCAC
>CAVNYN010212660.1:0-33667 GCA_963692815.1 Nyctanthes arbor-tristis
CCCCCCCCCCCCCCAAAAAAAAAAAACCAATTATTAGGGAAACTTTCACCCTATATTAATTGTGCTCTTAAAGTTGGCAATAACACTATTCCTCGGGAGTCTTTTTTTTTTTTCCTAACACCACTTATAACGAATCACCAGTGATGCTATTCTCTTGGTCACATAACGGGTCATTTGGTAGTTGGTATATCTCTTTCTTACTAATCTTATGTATGTATTTTAATTCATTTGTAAACTGAATCAAAACATTAGGTCGACTAGCGTATATATCATATTTTATCTCATAATAAATAATCATTATTGGCAAGTGACTAGGCGAGTCACTGGACAAGGAAGTGTACCATAACCCATAATAAATAGATGTGATTCATTTTCTCACTCAATGACGCTGAAAGCAATATCCTTGAGCATAAGTTATGGGTGGATAACGAGTCCAAACTTAAAAGTTTTATACGGAGTGAATCTCCTATGTCATCTTTCAATAGAAAATTAAAAATAGTGAAAACTTTTATAAATTCGACTGGTTGAATGTGTGGATGACTATTAGATGCAATGAATTTACTATGATTAGAATTCAAATGAATTATAATTTGCAAATGATCACAAACATGCAAGTGGATTATCAAGAATGCAAGTGCAAGTAGATGATCTATCATACAAGTTGATTATCCATTTTCGGTATACCAATTTATCACTTGCAAGTTGACCATCAAGTTGTATATTATTATTATTATTATTATTATTATTATTATTATTATTATGTACAATTGAATTTTATAAAGGCCATTTTATCCCTTTATTCATGTATAAATGGGGGTGTGTATATTTTTCATTGGATAATCAATCAAGGAATCAAAAATTTCCCCCTTTCCTTTTCCTTCTCCATTCAATATTCCTTAACATCGTCTTTAGTTTATTTAATTTTACGACATAATGCAGAAGCTGGTAAGTTATCTCATAGGAAAGGCACCAAATATATGACAATCACTGATTGCATCCAATTAGGAGCCAAATGGAATTTCATCAGACAACAAAAGTTCCAAAGCTGAGAGACTCGTTCTATGCTCATCTGTGATAAATAATGTGGTATATTACACTACGAAACCCCAAACAGCCTTTAGTTTTCTGGACAAGGGTTTTGTTACATAAGTACATCAGACTATAATTATGAATCAACAATGATATCAGGAGGAATGAAATTTATTTACTTTTTGATTTCCTTTACAATATACAAGTTCTACATTCCATGAAGAGATGGAAGTGACTTGTTGATAGCTGATTGAGAGGAAGTTAGCCCTTCCAACACCATGGAAGAAATAAAAGAATTTAATCTGCCTGTAAATGGATTATCCATACTTATGAAGCAGGAGCAGAATTTGACGGTGGAAATCGCAAGACTTGCTGCAGTAAGCGGGCTGCAAGGCGTTGAGTAATTCCACCGACCACACGGCCCCCAAGATTTCGTGCTTCAGGTTCCTGGAGTACCTGCTCATTCATGTTTCTAGAGTGAGCTTTCTCCGATTGGCTCAGTCATTTTTCACATCAATGCATACTCGGTGGTAATAAAAGTCTACTCTTTCCAAAACATCATCAAACACAAGCAGTTAAATTTACAGATCAGCAAGAGAGGATTCACATTGTTGAAGAAGGTTTTTGCAACAAATAATTGAACATGAATACCATAAGTGTCCAGGGAAGTAGAAAAGAATATATAGCTCTATGATGCAGGTGAATCAAAATAAGCAAGAAAGCTTGGGCATGAGAGTATGTCAAACGGAAACTTTGTTTTTAAAGAGCATATTTCACAAAATAGAGAGAATCTTTAGAGTGAACTGTTTTACACCCTCCAACGTACTTACTATTTTTAACTCTTCTACTTTGTTTCTTCCAGAAAAGGAAAAAGAAAAATTTTTTTTTCTCATTTTACATTAATAAACATAGTTTAAGATGTAAATGACAAATAAAATCGAATGTCGTTTGCATAATCTAAGAAGTAGGATATTGAAACTTGTACTTATTAAATTATAGAGTTGGAGGGCCAAAACCAATTTCTAAACTGAGACGTTAGATCACAGTGTTTGTTTGAGTAGGATTTTAAGACTCAACTACTTAAATTAGAGACCGAGACCGTCTTAGATTTAAAGAGCTTGTTAGAGATGCTCTGAGCCATCAACTAAAAGGAAAAATTCAGTTTTAGTATTTAATTGAAAAGTGCCAGCTAAAATGCGAAATTCCCAAATTAAGAGCACAGTGAAGGAGAAAAGCTGCCCAAAGTAAAACATAATCCAGTGCAAAAAATAAAAAATTAATTAAATAAGTTGAAATATTTCTTCTCAATTATATTATAAGAAGCCTAGCAATGATGATACATAGATCTTGCGGTGTTAAGAATTTTGATTTGAAAATTGAGAGAGGAAAAATTAAAAATTAAATTTAGCTTTTTACCTGTAAAATGGGCTGCAAAATAGTAGGATCAAAATTCTCTGAGGACCTTAGTAAACCCCATATCCTAATTACTTGTGCCCTAAGCTCCAACATGCTTTCTTGTTCAGCAGCGGATAATGCAAATGGACCTGTTGACCTGCCATTGAAAAGAAAACTCCGCACAAGCTCATTTGCAGAGTTGTATGTCTCAACTACAGTGCCCAGTACAACAGCCTCAGTGACACGAACAGCCTCTTTAATCACTAAAACCCTTAGTTCTTCACCATCTGGGCCCAATAATAGTTTGAGAACAGGTTGTAAAGCATCTTTAGCAGAAAAATCTCTATCTTTCTTTCCCTGTACTAGCAGGTTTTCAAGTCTGTTCCACCTGAAGCAAATGATGGATGCTTTTCATAAATTTGACCAACAGTGCAAGTTAGAATGACTCTTCCAAGTCTCAATCAGTTCAGAAATATGAAAAAGAATAAAAACAGAGATACATGCCTGAATCTCCCATCCTTGAAAAGCAACTCAATAAGAGCATCTCTCAAATATGGATTAGGGTCAGTAAGAAGCCTTTTAGCAAAATATGGATATGACGCAGCCAACACTTTAAAATTAGGGTCAGCATACAGTGCTAGCCCTTCTAGTACGGTAAGAGACCTCAAAATCAATGCGTAATAAGCCGGAACTGCAAAACATTAATTTAAGTACAAGCAGCAGTATTAGTCCTGATGAAGAAAATTTCACAACAATTATAACTATTAATGCGCACTATATGCTTATGAGCATGCATTTTATCTAATGCATATGATAACTTGTCTCGAAACTTTTAATAGTAAAGAACAGTGCTGAACTAATTGCACGTAAACAATATTTACATCAAATACACTGTCATTCAGGGCCAAGGCTGCTATAACTTTTAAAAGAAATACAGCATAAAACAGTCATTAATTTTGATGATACTAATGATTAAAAAGAAAAACGTGGCTCACCGTTAAATGGATATTGGTACAAAACATTACCCAAACCATCCACGATGGTTTTAAAGTTGAGCTCACTCACAGAGAATTCAGTGCATCATCAAAGAAGTTCCTTAAAGCTGGAACAATGGGAGATACATCTACATCAGGGGACAAAAAATCTAAAGCATAATAATCACGAGCCATAGCTTCATAGTCTCGATTAACCAAATGGACCACATGACCAATAATGGCAGATCTTGCTTGTTCAGGAGTTTCACTCATCATTCCAAAATCGAGAAAAGCAAGCTTCCCATCAGGTGTTGCTAAGAGATTGCCCGGATGGGGATCTGCGTGAAAATACCCATACTCAAGCAGCTGTCTAAGACTGCATTGGATTCCAGTGTTAACGAGATCCAGAACTCTGAGCCCCTGTCTCTCAATAGCTTCTTGCTGATTTAGTTTGACTCCTTCAACCCAGTCCATTGTCAGTACCTTCCCACTCGTGTAGTCCCAAAAAATATCTGGGACAAGAACCTCTGCTTTGTCAGCATATAACTTTTTAAATCTTCTTGCATTCTGCCCCTCCTGCACACAGATCTCTAAAACTAATATCAGAACGAACTGAAAGGGAACGTCTTCCAAACATCTGTATGTACAATGGAAAGTCCCAGTATCGAAATTCTTCAGTATCAAACGCAAAACAGCATTAGAAACTTACCTGTACATAATTGAGCTCTTGGTAAACTCTTCGAGCAAATTCGTCGATAAGAGCAACAACATCACTGGTAATTATGTCAACATATTTATTTATGAGTAAACCTAAACCTCTTATTAGATAAAAATCCAGCCCTATTGCTTCTTCGATACCAGGTCTTTGCACCTTGACAGCAACAAGCTTGCCGGAGTACTTCAATTGAGCTTTGTACACTTGACCTAAACTGGCAGCAGCAATTGGAGATGCAGATATTGATGAGTAAATAGAATCGAGTGGACGCCCCAACTCTCTCTCAATACATGCAAATGCCTCAGCGTCTGGAAATGTTGGCAAAGCATCCTGCTCATTACGATAAAAGTAATGAGGATTATAAAACACAAGAAATGAACAGAGACAGATAATTTTGATTGGTCATTGCCCAGTTTGAATCAAATTAAACTTTGTCGAAAGACAGTAAAAAAACAGTATAAGGATGTGACAGTTTGATGTCTAGTGTTACTAATTTGCTTTTCAACAAAATTGCCAGATATACAGAAGTTCCAGTACCGTTTGCCTCAAGCCTAAGGTACTAACAAAATCATTAGAATAGAGGAAATATTTGAATACTTAGAAACTGTATACATCATAGGTAGCATTATATAGGTTCCAGTCGAAGGGGGAAATTATCATACTGAAGTAGTGATTGGGTCCATTATATAGCCATAAACAGAAAGGCCAGAGATCAACCCATGTAACTCTCCACTAGTCACCATTGAGTTGTCAGATTGAAACAAATTCCCCAAATGCTTTGCATCTCTTCCGCCCCCGGTATTCATCCACACACCAGGAAACAAATCCTATATCCAAACCCAGCCTCAAAATGCTCTGATACAATAGAATTGGACCCCTTTGAAATGAAAACGTAAACAAGTATCAGTAAGAAATACTACCTGCAATTCGGAGAGCTCCTCGAGGTATGCAGGGGGACACAAATCCGGCCTGGTGGACAAACCCTGCCCAATTTTGACAAAAGTTGGCCCCAAACTCGTGAAAACCTGCCTAAGTTCAACAGCCCGCAATCTCTGATTCTGATCGAGCTGGCCATTCAACTGGTCGAGCCACAGCTTAAACGCAAAAGAACCCAGCCCAGAAAATATCGCAAGCGCCCTCCGCAGCACCTTGATTGGGCGCGAGCCGTATTTCCCAGCCAAAAATTCCGGAGTATATATAGAAGCATTAGCAGCGCGAGCCATGGCCCTGGCTTCAGCCTGCATATCCTCAGCCCGGTCTCTGCTCGACAGAGCATAAGAAGAAGAAGAAGAAGACTCCTCCCTAACTCGCACGACAGCCACTGGGCCATTCTCGCCACCTCTCGTCGCGGGAACAGCTCGAGGCTTCGCCTCCACCAGAGCGGCTTGCGGCAGTTTCAGTCTCCTTCTACATCGATGATTCTTCTGAGGAAAAACCGCCATCGGAGATGGCAAGGCCAAAGTAGTCATCGGTGGGCGAACTGGAGTTGCCAAATTGGAGGGAGGTGGGGAGAATTCTCACGCGCACAGGGATTTGTGGGCGAGGGACTCGATGATTTGTCGCTTCGTTGACCTCAACTTACTTCGTTGATACTACCGCCTACTTTTGCTTCGATATGTGGCAAGTGTTTTGCACTTAGTACGAGAGCATTTTCACGTGGTTGGTACAAAACAAAATTAGGCATGCTAGTGCTAGTTAAGTAATCAGGAATTTGTTTCAATGGTAATCGTTCGGTACTTGCGTTAATAACTTTGATATATGGCAAGTGTTTGCACTTAGTACGTAAGCATTTTCACATGGTCGGTACAAAATTAGCCATGATAGTTAAGTAATCAAAGATCGTCCGACTTGAGAAATTTGTTTCAGTCTCGCCATTACCGAAACTGAACTGGTTGTGTTAGTTTGGAAAATTGGCTAATCAAAATCGATCAGTTCAATTCGTTCATTGCTTAGTCAACCATTTTGTTAGTTTTTTTGACTAAATTGATCGTTTTTTCCCTTCAAAAAAGTCCGAAATCGATTAGTTCATTGTATTTTCTTCTCAGGTTACTTTCACAAATCGTCCATAACCTTTGAGTTAAGTATCGACTGGGTCATCAACCTCTTTCATAAATTCACAGTGAAAGCCTTTTTTTGTCACTATTCCATTAACTTTCCATAAAATAACCGTTATAACCTTTAACCTTTTAAGTTAAAAAAAAAAAGAACTTAAAAATAATTTTGGGAGGGGAGGGTACGTTGTGTGTTTTCTTTTCCTTTTTTTTAATTATTAAGGGGTAAAACGGTCATTTCTATGAATTGTTTACGGAATAGTTACAAAAGGGCATTTCTTGCGAATTTATAAAAGGTTAAGAACTCAAAAGGTCGAAAAAAAAGGTTGGAGACCCACCCGATACTTCACTCAAAGTTTGGGGACAATTTATGAAATTAACCCTTCATTTTCTTTATTTTTCTATGTATATTATATTATGTCTATAACAAATATGAGGGTTGGAAAATATGAAAGGAAACGGAACGGTTGAAAATGTTAAATTCGACTTTACAAGGTTGGAAGCAAAAGAAAAATAGATAACTTTTACTCTCAAATTCAATAGTCAAATGATCAAATATTCAAGACTACATTATTAAGGAAAACATCCACAAGATACCCGAGATTCATAAGATTATAGGATCAGTCCAGAATAAGCTAAAAGAAATTGATTGACTTGCCAAATATTCCTTTGGTTACAATGGAAGATTCTTCAATGAAAGGATGACAAAGACTTCCCACAAATACCACAAATCCAAATAATGCTGGGGGCAGAAGGGGGGGATAAGGTTATATTGAGGGGGAAGTAGGTAAGAGAGTGGCTAAATTTAGCCCCTCATTTCCCATTTTCCACCCACTATTCACTCACAAATCTATGTGCAAATCAATCAATTTTTGACACGTGTTGAGTTTAAATGTTTTCTCCCCAAGTTTTCCCTTACACATTACTTGGAAATAGGTTTTTTCCCTTAGCTTTTTCCCCCAACATTAATCTTGCTCTTACAGCAAGAAAATGCTTAATTTCAGATGATTTTTCATTCCATTATACAGTTGTAGATTTCTATTGTAATCTTTCCATGTTGTAGACTAAGTGCCCTGTATATAAATCTATAATATGTTCAATGAATCAATATTAAGGTTGATTAAGAAAAATTAATAGGCCAAAATTCATCAGCATTGGAAACTCTAGATATAAACAGCCACTTATCACTTGTTGATGCTAGAGTTTCTACTCCAAGTACTCGGCCTACACGTATAAAACATCAACCTCAACGTCTTTATGATTTCATACTTGATAAATCCATATCATTTCATCAGTTGGTAATCAAGCAATGGCAGATTCTCACGCATCTATAAATAAATACCATAGTTGAACCAAAAACCTTGAAGGCAGCCATGAAAGACGCCATGTGGATGGAAGCGATGCAAGAAGAAGGGAACTCGTCACTTGCCCACTTGATGTCAACATAGTCGAACCTAAACGGGTCTACTGTATCAAATATAAAGAAGATGGATTTATTGAATTGTACAAAGCCCGTTTAGTGGCAAAAGGCTTGACCCAAGTCTCGGGTATTGACTCTGATGAAACCTTTAGTCCAGTTGTCAAGCTAACAACTATTCAGTTTGTCATTGCTCTATTACTTTCACTAAACTGGAGCATGCACCAGTTGGATGTAAAAAATGCTTTTTTACATAGAAATCTCAAGGAGATAGTGCACATGAAACAACCACAGGGATTTGCAAGCCAGACACATCATGTATATGTATGCAAATTAAAGAGGCCTCTATATGGTTTGAAACAAGCGCCACGTGCTTGGTTTGATTGCCTATGTCGTTTTTTTCTTCATCTTGGATTCTACTGCAGCAAAGCCGGCTCTTCCTTGTTTGTGTTGCACAAACTAGACATCACAATGGTACTATTGATTTATGTGGATGATCTCCTACTTGTCGGAAACAACACTCATTTTATTCATAATCTAATTTATAAGCTCAAGAGAAAATTTGCCATCAAAGATCTTGGTGATCTACATTATTTTCTTGGAGTTGAAATTAAATTATTTTCAGGCAGGCTCTATTTGTCGCAAACAAAGTACATACTCTATTAGCCAAAGCAAGAATGCTTGACGGCTTTCTGTTACAACACCAGTGGTTACTAAAGAAACATATTCTTCAAATGATGTTGAACATGTTGACACATTTGCATATCGAAGCTTAGTTGGTGCTCTCCAATACTTAACATTCACACGTCCTGATATTACTCATGTTGTAAATTGGATATGTCAGTATTTCAACCCCCCAACATTAGTTCATATTAGATCAGTCAAGCATATTCTATGGTATCTTAAAAGTACTTCAAATTATGGTCTTCGTTATCTTTCAAGAAGTCCTATTTCCCTTTTATGGATTTAGTGATGCAGATTGGCAGGTTGTCCAATAACAAGACAAAGTACAACTGGGTATTTTTTTGTGCGCAAATTGTGTATCATGGGGTTCCAAGAAACATCCCACCGTTTCTTGATCTAGTTCAGAAGCCGAGTATAGAACCATGGCAACCACTACTGCTGAGATCACGTGGCTAACTTTTCTTGCAAAAGATACTGGTTTAAGTCTTCCAAGGGCTCCCCAACTGTTTTGTAATAATATTAGTGCTTTGCACAATTGCACATGTCTATGAATCCCATTTTCCATGCTCATTCAAAGCACATTGAGCTTGACAACCATTTTGTTCGAGAAAAAGTTGCTATGGGTACTTTGATTACTCGCTACATTCCATCTACAGATCAACTAGCCGACATCTTCACAAAGCCATTACAAAAATATCCATTCCTATTCTTCCGAGACAAGCTAGGTGTCCACTTGATTTTCCACTTCAGCTTGAGATGGGATATTAAGGAAAAGATCCACAAGATACTCAAGATTCATAAGATTACACGATCAATCCAGAAAGAAATTGATTAACTTGCCAAATATTCTTGTGGTTACAATGGAAGATTCTTCAATGAAAGGATGACAAAGACTTGTAACAAATACTACATGTTACAGCAATAAAATGCTTAATTTTAGATTATTTTTCTATCAATTACACAGCTGTAGATTTCTATTGTAATCTTTCCATGTTGTAGACTAAGTGCTTAGTATATAAATTTGTGATATGTTCAATGAATCGATATCAAGGTTGCTTACAGAAAAATTAAAAGGTTTTCATATATTTCCTCACATAATTCTTAACTATTTATAGGTTACAGAGGCTTGTAAGTTCACACGTGGATAAACAAACACAAAATACTAAAAGTTGGAAACTCATTTTTTTCCCCAATATGTCTTCTCAGCTTCTAATCGTCAACTTTGAACCTTTATATATCTTAACATATGTTGAGTTTGATAATGACTTATATACCATTGGAAAGATGATTGAGTTAGCTTTCCAACGCTACCAACCTTACATAAATTGGAATTTCCTAGAGAAAGTTATAACTGAAAAATTGAATACTATCAGATTTAAGAATATGCACTGCATCAATATATTTATCATCCAAAAATATTTTTATATGGTGACTAAATGACTTATATATTTTTGTCAAGTTTAAAAAAGTAAACAATAATAAACAACATAATATTTTTTTAAAGAAATATTGTAAAGTTTGTTTCAAATTCTAAAGCATATGAAACCATAAATATAAATATATGTATATATCTCACTCAAAAGCGAATTCTGTACAATACCAACAAAGATGATCATGGTTTGGTCATCCTTGAGATGTAGGAAGATTTTAATAACTCAACGTTCTCAAGATAAAAAAATTTTACAATCAAATATGCATGTTTGTATGTGTTCTTTGTATTACTTTAATTAGGAGATCAATAATAATTAAGGAGTATAAAATTAGATGAGTTAACATTATGTATCATGCCCCCGCTATGAATGCCTTTTTATTAGCTAACACATAGTATAGTGGAAGCTTTCATATAAATAGCGGGGACGAGACGTACAAAACAAAGAAATTGTACTTGTCTTTAGATGGTTTGATATTCCAGAAGGCAAACTCATTCAAGTGAATTCTAAAAGTCTAAAGAATTTTTTCTGTCATCGTCAATACATAGCTTCATAAACTCTTTTTTGAGTTAGGAAAGTCGAAACGTCCTTATAACGAGTTATTGAATTTCCTTTCTAATTTGGAAATACTTATAAGCCTTTCTTATCATTACCAACATCAAGAGGAAAAACCAATTTCTTATTTCTTTATGAGCTTTCCATGCACCAACGCTTTTGTATCATCACAACTAGGTTTTCAATGTAAAGAACACAACAAACTTTGTTTCCTACTTCTTTGTTTGCTTTTGCTATTCAAACACATTGCACAATTAAACCTAGCTTAACAATAAGATTCAAAGAATACCTCAAGTTACTTTAATAGGTATATTTTACTAACTAGTCGAGTCAAGTGATTGAAAAACCTTTACATTGAAACCCCGATTTCCAAGCATTATACATTCACCTCATTTTTCATAAAATAAGCCGTGGATATATATATATATATATACACACACACACACACGAATGTGTGTGTGCGCGCTCACTTGTTTATACTTATTTATAGGCATACCTAACACATACAAAGGTACGCATACTTTACTTATTGGCACAAAAAATATTAAGCTCCAAAGTTCGGTTTCCACTACATGTCAAACTCTACTCCCGATCGTGGACATGTCACATGCTCCAACTCATGACTTGCTTCTCAAATATCATGCATTCAATCATTTACAAAATTGTAGAAAGGTGAATGAGTACAAAGTACTCAGTGAGTTACAAAATCCTTTGATTCACCTTTCGCTTAAGAAATTCCTTTTAACCACAAACTCAAGAAAATCATGAAATGCACAAAACTTTTAGATGCACAAGAGGGCTCTCTCACTAGTTAAACTACTATCCGTAGCGCATTCATATCATTCAATATCAATTCAATTATGGACATGTATATTCAAGTGGATCCACATCCAAATCCCAGTTGACCACTACCGGAATTTCAAGCAAAGTACAATACCAATACAAAGCAATACACCATACAAATCATCACCCATCTTGGTATCATTAGATGGCTCCTAATATGGAATAAAACAAAGCAAAGCAAAGACAAGACAAGACGGGTAAAGCATTGACTAGTGATCCAAATGCAATAAATCGATTTTTCTCTTTATACAACAACAATGCATCAAGATCCATGTTCATCTAATGAGGTCTTTAATCAAAACTCCATGTTTATCTTATGAAAACTTCAATCAAAATCCATGTTTATTTTAAGAAAACTTCATGAATGTTAAAAGGGAATCAAAACATTAGTTACTCACCTCTTGATTTCCCAAAGATTCCTTGAATAACTCTAAGTAGAAAAGTGCCTCCAACACCTTGATATCTCTTAATCAAAGTGTTGTTTAAAAGTTGGATTTTTGCTATATATGGAAATGGCTCTTTTTCAAGTGACAAATAGGTGTTTTAGTGCGTTTTTTATGGTGTTCTTTCACCCTACTCATTGATGGAAGAATTTCTTTATATATATGAAGAGCTTAGGATTCACCAATAAGAAGCAAGACAATTGGCCTTAGAGAATTTTGAGAGTAGCCAATGGAAATGAGTGCAAATATCTTTTGAGAGTTTTGCCAAATAAAATTAGGGATAAGTGTTCTTCCTTAATTTTTCATGTGGTTATTTTATAAGAGCATCTTCAATGCGGCTGTGGGTCTTGAGAAAAATGAAGGCCACTTCAGATTTAGACCGTGTCTACAAGAACTTGGCCTCCAATGCTGCTGAGATGGAAGTCTGTGAATGCTGAGAGGGAAAGGTAGACAGTGAGGTCTGATTTCAGACCCCAGGTTCAACTGGCCAAGTCATCATTTTCCCATTGTTTATTGCATTTATTCCTCTCTTCTCTCACCTCTCACGTCTCTCTTCAAGCTAGCACCGATTCACTGTTCTTCTCTTTCTATCTCTTTCTCTCTATACACACACCGACACTTTCAAATGCATTGGAGAGGTTTCAAAGGGGGTGAAAGACTATTGTCTAAACCGTATGCCACAAAAGGTCTGTTTTCTTGTCACATAGACTCCAATGCACCTTGTGCATTGGAGATGTTCTAAGAGCACAATTAGTGTTGGGGGGGAGGAACTCAAATTTTGGGTTTTTTCTCCCCAAAACCCAAAAAGTGTGTTAAAATGAACGGGTAAACCCCCCTTTTTTTGGGAGGGGAATAATTTTGCCCCACATTTACCCTTCCCTCCCACTCTCACTCCTCTTCCAATCCAATAAAATACCGTCACGTGTCCAATTTATATTCTCCCTCCCCACTTTTCCCCCTACACATTATTTAAAAATATGTTTCTTTGCCCTAGTTTTTTCCCCTTGGCTTTTTTCTCCTAACATTAGTCTTGCTTTAAGATAAACAAATGGCATTTTTGGGTTTATTAATTATTTGTTACTCATTAAGTCCCCCTACTTAGTATGATCTTATAATTTGGTTGTTCTACTTCAAGTCATACTAACCAATAACCACATTCTTGTTTTTAGACATCCTTCAAATAACAATCTTTGAATCTTGTGACATAATTAATGCAGACTCAAGTGGTTATTCAATCATCATCAAAATAACGATTATGTTGTCAATAACCACCTTCTAATTCTTGGCACTCATTTGAGTAACAATCTTGTAACCTTACAATTGATGCAATTCAAGTAATTTCCTCATTATTATCAAAATAACGATCGCATTGCTGAGTTTGTTTTTAAGATTTTGCGGGATGTTACATTATGGCATACACATTATGTCTTAAAATGATCTAGTGCCATACATATGTGATGCAGCGCATATTCCTAAATCTGGCCGTATGCAATACTTCAATCATAACTTTGTCTAGAAACTTCCAATTCATGCAAGGTTGGTGGCACTGGAAAGCTAACTCAGTTATCTTTCCAATATCATATAATTCATTATCAAATTCAACGTACTTTAAGAGATAAGAATGTTCAAAGGTGACGGTCAGAAGCTGAGAAGACACATTAGAAAAGAAGGGTTTCCAACTTTTAGTTTTCTGCATTTATTTACTCATTTATGTACTCAAAATCGTTCGTAGCCTATAAATAGTTAAGAATTGTGTGAGAAAATGTAGACTTGAATATTTGCTCATTTGATTATTGAATTTGAGAATAGAAGTTATTTATTTATCTTTTGTTCTCAATCTTGTGAAGTGGAATTTTGCATTTCAATCATTCCATTTTCCTTTCATATTTTTCAACCCTCGTTAGTATGCACTATATGATATCATAAAACCACATAATGTATATTGGGGTACGTCATATGGTTGTGATTTCTTATGTAATGTATCTAAATGTACACTATATGGTCATATGACACTGTACATAGTACTGTAACGAGATTAATAAACGTCCATCAAATGGGCTCACTTTATTGGATATATTCGAACTATTTGTTAAAGGGTTAATTTCACAAAAGGTTTCCAACCTTTGAGTTAAGAATCGAATAGGTCCCCAACATTTTTTTCACTCTCCTAAGTCCCCAACATTTCATAAATGCTCACAATAGTTCTTTTTTGTCACTATTCCCTCAACTTTTCATGAAAAATGACAATTATACCCTTTAACTTTTTAATTTTAAAAACAAAACATTTAAAAAAATTAAAAATTAGAAAACACCCGAACCCACCCTACCCAGACTGGCTGTTGGAAATGGCTGCCGAAACGCTGCCATTTCCGGCAGCCACAATGGGGGGTGAATCCCCCATTCGTTGCCTGAAATGGCAGCAAATTGGGGGATTCACCCCTCATCTCGAACTTTTGCTGCCATTTTCTAGCAGCAATTGGGGGGAATGAATCCCCCTATTTTGCTGCCACTCCGGCAATAAGATTGGGGAGGGGGGGATTCATCCCAAGTTGCTGCTAGAAAACGGCAGAGTTGCTGCCATCTCCGGCAACAAACCGCTGCTGTTCAAGCAGCAACCCGTGGGGAGGGGGGTTTACCCCCCATTGTGGCCGCCGAAAACGGCAACGTTTCGGCGAACGGTCTTAGTAGAGGCGGGGTGGGGACGGGTTAGGGTGTTTTCATTTTTTTTTATTTTTTATTATTTTTAATATTTTTTAATATTTTGTTTTTAAAATTAAAAAGTTAAAGGGTATAATTGTCATTTTCCTTGAAAAGTTAAGTGAATAGTGATAAAAGGGATATGTTGTGCGTATTTATGAAAAGTTAGATACCCGAAAGAGCGAAAAAAAGGTTGAGGACCTATTCAATTCTTAGCTAAAAGATTGGGGACCTTTTGTGAAGTTAACCCTTTGTTAAATGGCTACACGTCATTGGGCAGGCAAACCACACATGAGATGATGTGAGTATCATTATTATTAGGGTTAATTTCACAAAAGGTCTTCAACATTTGAGTTAAGAATCGATTAGGTCTCCAACATTTTTTAAGACTCTTCTGTGTCCTCAACATTTCATAAATATGCACGAAAGGTCCATTTTTTCACTATTTGGTTAATTTTTTTAAAAAATGACAATTATACTCTTAGTTTATTAACTTTAAAAATAAAATATTTAAAAATAATAAGAAATTAAAAAAAAAAGGAAAAAACCCAACCCCATCCCTATCCCATATTTGCTCTCCCACCTCCAAAAACCGCTGGAATGCTACCGTTTCCGACAACAAATTGAGGGATTGTTTCAGACAGCAAATAGAGATATTCATCCCCCCAAAATGCCGCCATTTCTGGGAGCAAAAATTGGGGCGGATCCCCCCCAAATATGCTACGGAAAGAGTAGCAAGAATGCTGCCGTTTGCTGTAGGATACAGCAGCAAAATCTTGCTTTTTTGAGGGAAGAGATTCCCCCATCTTAGCAGAAATGCTGCCAGAAATGGCAGCAGTTTTTAGGGGGTGAATCCCTTTTTTGCTTCCGATTCTTGCTGCCATTTCCAACAGCATTTTTGGAGGGATTCACCCCCAATTTTTGCTGCCATGCTGTCATTTCTGGTAGCATTTTGGGTGGGTTTTTCCCTTTTTTAAATATTTTTTTAAAGTTAATAAACTACGGGTATAATCTTTATTTTCTAAAAAAAATTGACGAAATAGTGAAAAAAGAGACTTTTTGTGCGTATTTATGAAATATTAAGGACTCGAGAGAGTGTTAAAAAAGTTGAGGACCTAATCAATAATTAACCCAAAAGTTGGGGATCTTTTGTGAAATTAACCCTTATTATTATTTATGACGCTAGTAAATGAGTTTTCTAAAATATTAGTGTTTTTTTTTTTGAAAGTGCGTCATGTCTATTTTTTATTTATTTATTTTTTTTCCTTAACACAGCAATTTGAAAAAGCTGAAAATGATCTCAGTAGCAATTTTACTACCGAGCAAGTCAAATTTGTCTGTCAGTTAGGAAAGGAGGAACGCGCAAGAAAAACCTTGGGAGCAGAAAGAAAGAGTAACCTCTGTGCCCCAATTCGGCAAGAGGGAACAATGAAATTATAGTCGGATCTCTGATTCTCCGAGCGGAGTCTCTTACACCCCTTCTTCCTTGGTCTCCGCCTCTCCGGTATGCGATTTTTTTTTAAAATTTGATTTAATTTTAGAAATTAACTCTATATAGTATTTCTTGTATGCGTCTATTTCTTTGTTTTCTTTACATAAATTGAATCATTCTTATGATGATTCATTGATTTTTTGTTGACCTTTCCAAGGTTTTCTAATCAAGAATTCTGATTTTTTTGTTCAATTTCTCGGTGGAAATTTGAAACCTTTGCTCTTCTGAAAATTGGCAATAAGATTGGAGATCGTAGGCAGAATTGCCCGGAATTCTTGGATCGTGGGTTCCAGTAAAAACCCGTTATTCTAATTTTCTTGGGGGTTTAAGGTCCTATCGTTTTACATTTTCACTTAATGACTTTCTGGGTACCTATATATTTTCATCGAGAATTTTTGAGGAATAGTCTTTTCTATCCTATCTGAGGGGTTGAACATTGAAATTCTTGAAATTGGGAGCGGGGTTTTTGGGTTAGATCAACCTTTAATGGCTAATCAACCGGAATCTTCAGTTGGATACTCCGTTACTCGTACACCGAGCCCAGGCACCCCATCGCCTAGGCCAGATATAAAATTGGGTAGCCCTCCGTTTTCTTCATCGTCATCACCACCAGTGCAAAGATTTCCTCCTCCGCCGTTGGTACAACCTAACCAGATTCCATCTCCATTGATAAAGACTCCAAATTTACCATCACCAGCTACTGGGATCAGAACAGGAAGCCTCCTTCCTCGAATGAGCACTCCACCCGGTCCTCCTGTATTTTCATCGCCACTCCAACCAGCTGCCGTGCCATTCAGAACTTCTCCGCTGACTCCTCAGCCTGTCGCTCTCTCCTCTGGGTCATCTTTACCCACGTCGTCACCGCCACATTTTTCAAATGGATCGGGTCAGTTGCAGCACCAGATTTCTGAAGTTACTGAGGAATTGGCTCACCATGCAGATACCCCAAATATTTTATTCTCAGCTCACAAGGTATATCTTTCTTTTCATTTCAGTCAGTTAAAGGAACCAATGCTACCGATCTGTGTAATTCTTTAACTTCAGGGAATATTAAATAAAATGATGAACAAATTTTTGAACTTCATAGATCAATGTTGAATATCTAATTTTCTTTTTGAAGGTACATTCTATGATTTCAGCGCGTTCTTTAAAAAATTTTGTACAGAGTACATATATTTCTCAGATTTAGATGCACATTTAGACCTGTGACTATTATACCTTGGCTTTTGAGTCTAATAACCAAAAGATATTCTGTCAAATATAAGATATTCTTATCATGGCCATGTTTACTCCTGTAGGTGTTGAAACAGAAGAAACAAGCCAATGTACCTAGTTTAGGTTTTGGAGTATTAGTTTCTCCTGGCAGGGAGGTTTCACTAGGTCCTCAAATTATACAGCGTGATCCCCATCGATGCCACAATTGTGGAGCTTATGCTAATCTGTACTCCAATATTTTACTAGGCTCAGGACAGTGGCAATGTGTTATTTGCCGTAATTTGAATGGAAGTGAAGGAGAATATGCAGCTCCAAGCAAGGAAGAGTTGCGAAATTTGCCAGAACTATCCTCTCCTTTAGTTGATTATGTCCAGACTGGAAACAAGAGACCTGGTTTTGTTCCTGTCTCTGAATCTAGAATGTCAGCGCCTATTGTTCTTGTAATAGATGAGTGTTTAGATGAGCCACACTTGCAGCATTTACAAAGCTCCTTGCATGCTTTTATTGATTCTTTGCCCCCAACCACAAGAGTAGGTATCGTGCTCTATGGCCGGACAGTTTCAGTGTATTATTTCTCAGAAGAATCCACTGCTTCTGCTGATGTCCTTCCTGGTGACAGGTCACCCAGTCAGGAGTCCTTAAAAGCATTGATATACGGGACTGGGATATATTTGTCTCCAATGCATGCCTCCCTCCCTGTTGCCCATACTATATTTTCATCTTTAAGGCCATATAAACTAAATGCACCAGAAGCTTCGAGAGACCGTTGCTTAGGTACTGCAGTGGAGGTTGCACTGGCCATAGTTCAGGGGCCATCAGCAGAAATGTCAAGAGGAGTTGTTAAAAGGCCTGGTGGAAATAGTAGAATAATCGTCTGTGCTGGTGGACCCTGTACTTATGGCCCTGGTTCAGTTCCTCATTCTCTCAGTCATCCAAACTACCCATACATGGAAAAAACAGCGTTGAAGTTCATGGAGAATTTAGGTCGTCAGGCACATAGATGTAACACAGTGGTTGATCTACTATGTGCCGGAACATGCCCATTACGAGTTCCTGTCTTCCGATCTGCAAAAGCTTCTGGTGGTGTCATGATTCTCCACGATGACTTTGGAGAAGCATTTGGTGTGAACTTGCAGAGGGCATCCGGTAGGGCTGCAGGTTCTCATGGTTTGCTGGAAATCCGTTGTTCTGATAATATTTTTGTAAGTCAGGTGGTTGGCCCTGGTGAGGAGGCACATACAGACAATGGTGAAACATTTAAAAATGATAGTGCTCTTGCTATACAGATGTTTAATGTTGAAGAGGCACAGAGTTTTGCAGTATCATTGGAGACTCGTGGAGACATCAAGAGTGATATTGTGTATTTTCAGTTTGCTTTTCAGTATTCAAATATTTATCAAGCTGAAGTCTCGAGAGTGATTACCGTCAAACTGCCTACTGTAGATAGTGTTTCATCATATCTAGAGAGTGTTCAGGATGAAGTGGCTGCAGTTCTTATTGCTAAGAGGACTCTCTTACGAGCCAAAGACCCAACTGATGCCATTGATATGCGTTTAACAATAGACGAACGAATTAAAGACATTGCCCATAAGTTTGGGTCCCAAATGCCCAAGTCAACGCTGCATCGGTTCCCAAAAGAGCTCTCTCTAATTCCTGAAATCCTATTCCATCTCAGAAGAGGCCCACTTCTAGGAAGTATACTTGGTCATGAAGATGAAAGGTCTGTATTACGGAGCCTGTTTCTCAATGCATCTTTTGATCTATCTCTTCGTATGGTGGCACCTCGCTGTCTAATGCACCGGGAAGGTGGAACATTTGAGGAACTGCCAGCTTATGACCTTGCCATGCAATCTGATGCTGCAGTAGTTCTCGATCATGGCACTGATGTCTTTATTTGGCTGGTATGCTCCTCTCTCTCTCTCTCTCTCTATATATATATATATATCTTATTTGACCCACATCTTTTAGGTAATTTCACTCTGTTTTCTTATAATGTGGTCTCTGTGCTATCAACTTTTGTTTTTTTGATTGCTTAAACAGTTTCCACGTCTATGCTCATTTAGCTTAACCATTAAACGTTGAGCTTGATAATTAGTGAATGAATTATCGGAGCAGGTGCCTGTAAAGTGCTTCTCTTGCTTTGACGTTTACAATGACATTAAGATTACTTTTTCTGGAAGAATAGTATAAATCTTTCCTTCTCCTAAATATCATTACTTAGTTACATAATGGCGCTAAACTCTGTTATGTTTAGCAATGAGGTGTAATTTAGTTTCGGCACAAGATAGAGTGCTGCAGCCGTGGAACATGTTGTTAGCTGACAGAACAAGTGTCACTGAAAATGGACGAACATGTCCTCCATGCTTAATGTTCCCTTGAGCATCTTGATTTACAGGTCAGTCTTTTTGTGTTGTCTGTCAATGCAGTTATGATATCATCTTGCCTTTTTGCCCCAAATAAAATCCCCCTTTATAGTGGAGGATTGAATGCATCAGTATGTTGTTCTCATGCCTGAGCACGAGTCTGGTCGTGTTTTGTGCCAGGCGGAAATCAGCCTGACCAGATCAGGTTCTTAGGTTTAAAAATCCAACTCAATCAAATAATTCAACTTGAATCAGAATTGGGTCGGTTTTGGGTTGTTAGCAAATAGGTCCCTCAAAAATAAAGCTAATCTATGGGGATGGGAAGTGGGATTTGAGGGAAAAAAGTTAGTGTTTTTAGTTGTTGTTGGGAGAGAATTCCTCCAAGGACATATCTCTTTTTTCAGCACACATGATAAAAAATCCCTAAAAAGTCAAATGAAAATTCAGCTTCTAAGTATGGGTACCAACCCAAATAATGACTCCCGAGTGCATCTTCAAGTTCACAAGATGCACTAAAGAGAGCAATAGAGCCGATATACATGCTAGCAGTTGAGGAAATATTGGTCAGATCATTTATTCATCCTTCACAATATTTTCTCAGAATTTACGCAAACTCAAGGCTTCAGGAAAATGGAAGAGAAAAGAAAATGGGTTTTATGCACACAGAAAAGAGGAGTTGAAGGGATGGGCAAGTCTGATTTGGCGCTTGAGGAGTGATGATTTTAATTTATACAAATTTACTGAGGCATGACAGGTTTAAAGGTAGACCCTATACATAACGAAATTAACCTGACCCGATTTTCTTTCTCTACGTAAACCAACCAAACCCGAACAAGTTGGGTCGGTTACTGGTTTAGGTTGGTCTTATTTTATCTGCCAAATAATAATAATTTCGTTTTGTTAGATGATCAGAAGAATTTAGTGCGCCAGGTGCCCACCCATAGAGGACATATTACAAAGCAGAAACTAAAGTCTTACAAAATTATTGCTGAATTCAATCAAAAGTGAATTTTATGCCTTGCAAATAATGTGAATTATAACTGCATCCGAGTCCTGGCAGTGTAAGCTTTTAAGTTCTAACCTGGACGGGAATTATTACGCAATCCAAAGAAAATTTTTGGATATGGAAGCTTATCTTGGAGCATAAAAACAATGCTTGAGGAAGAACATCTCCTACAGAGCTTTATTTTCAAAAATCTGATCTATGATGCTATCATTGGGCCCCAACCACGTGGGCACGCAAATGCCTATAAGTTTGACTTCCCCCATTTGTTCCTAGGCCGAGTAACCCTCATGCAACCGCCCAGCCAAAATTGGTTTGACCAAGCACTATTCTCCAATTTGACTTTGACAATTTCAAGGTCAATTTCGGTATTTCATCCATAGAATTAATTGGCCCTCACCCTCTGGGCCTACATAGATAGATGAAAATCAGATTTTTGGATCCATAAAGCTCTGCAGACCAAGTACTAAGATTTCTTTAAATCTGAGCGAACATCTCTTTACCCTTGAAACTGCTCTGGGATCATCCTATGTGAATGCTCCTCAAGCATAGATGCCATCCACTCCAAATGTAGCAGTTGAGAAACCTTCTATTAAAGTATAGAAAAGGAGAGCCCACACAATGCACGGTTATATGCAGTCACATCCAATCAGGGACTTCATAACTCCGAGTTACTTGATATGTCTTAAGCAGATTGATCTGCAGGGATCTTTCCTTACATACTTATGCTGTATCATCACAACACCCCTCACAACCCCACCCCCCGCAACGAAAAATCCTTTTTTTTTTTTTTTTTAAATAATGTGGGGTGGGATGTTGATGTTTAATTAGCAGGGCTTATCAACCCAAAATCCCAAATAGCTTAAGCAAAATACCAGATTAGTCTTCACAAGTTAATTTAGTTTCATATTCCATATCAGCCTTCCTTGCAGTTATTGACAAGGGGAAACAATGGACCTTTTCTAAATTTATATATTACTTATTGAAATTGAAGACTCATGAGTCATGAGGGGAGAAGGATCAGACCTAAAATATTGGCTTCATCATGTTTATTTGGTTCAGAGAATTTGAACCTTTTATTCCTGACATTGAATTCATGAAATTAGTGAAGTTAGGATATGTGATTTAGCCTATTTCTACTTAAGCAGTATATCATGGTGAGTGTTTAAAATTTGGGCCATCATGTTTGTTTGGTTCAGAGCATTTGAACCTTTTATTCCTGACATTGAATTCGTGAAATTATTGAAGTTAGGAGATCATGGTGAGTGGTTTAAAAATTGGGTCATCGTTGTATTTTTAAAAAATGGTATTTTTTTTTCTTTTTTTGGTTCAGAGTTAGTCCTGACATTGAATTCATGAAATTATTGAAGCTAGGATGTGTGGTTTAGCCTATGTCATCATGGTGAGTGTTTTAAAGTTTCGTATGTATAGACTGAGAAGGAACCATAAATAATATTTCTTGCAAATAATAATGGAAGTTTTGAAGTCCCCCTGCTAAAATGTCTTTGCAATGTCATGAACTTTCGCATTTTTCCTTGGTCTGGCTCAAGCAATAGTCATGGGGCATCAGTGCTTTGCCCTAATGGGATTTATTTTGTTTCCCCAAAACTTGAAACTCAAGACCTCGGCACATAAGAATATTAAGCTGAATACTTACATGAATCTGGCAAATTGCTTATTGATACCAATTCAAGTTAAGATTGTCTGAGGTGGAGGTCTTAGGTTTGAGTCATTGGACGCTAAAAGTAAGTTACGGTCACCTAACTCTAAGCAGTACAAGAATTTGACTTATGGGCTGTTTGTTTCTCTTTCTCATTATAAATGGTCTATATAATTTGTCAATTTATAAACTGAATCAATTTTAAGCACAAATGTCGTGCGACCTATCGCCACCTTTAACTACTAAATATTTATCCACGCATTCCATGGACCCATGTAATCACTACCACTTTTATTTATTTATTTATTTATTATTATTATTTGTTTAATCTCCACCACTTATTTTATAAGTTTGTAGAAGTTATAATGGGAAATAAACCCACTTAAATTCCTCATAAGGGGAGAGGTCTTGGGTTTAAATCTCCGGAGGAGACAATATAAAGGGGTGGGAGCCACTACTCCTGCAATTAAAAAGGCCAAGGCAAACATTCAGTCTTGCAGAATTCGATAACATACAGTACTTGCACTCTGAATTTAACTTCTCAAGTCATGTGTTTGAATTTTATAATTATTAGTCTTGATTGAGGCAATTATGTGACAATCTAGGAGGGCATTTTTTCTAAACTCTTAGTTTGCGGTTAACTTGGCTGTGCATTATGGACTATGTTGGTGTTATATGTACTTTTGATAACATAGCCATTAAACCCTTCTTGATTAGAGAACCTAAATCCTGCATGGGTAGTGTTGAAACCCTTCTTGATTAGGGCCTCTGTAAATGACTGCATCTAAGACTTGTTTGTTATGCGAAAGTGGGTAGGGTTTTGTTTGCTGTTCACTGGTATCTTTCTAGAATGGAGATTTTAAGTATGACATGTTTCAAGTTTATACTCAATTTGGCAATGAATATGATATTACATCATCAACCAGTGGTGGAGCTAGTCATTTCAGTTGTCGGAAAATTAAGTTGCAATGTATTATGTGGCGTAACACTAGTAAAATACTTTTAAGTACATCAATTCAACTGTTGCCTACAGTTTATGCTTTGAAAATCCTGTATACTCTCTTTTCTGTGCCAAAAGCATTCTCACCTCAGCAGTGATTCAATGCTAACAAAAACCACAAGTTGATGGTTGAGAGATGAGGAGAGATCAGAAACCGTGAGGGGTTAGCAGACCCTGCATGACCCTATGTGGCTTTGCCACTGTCACCAATATAAAACGTGTGTGGCTGCTTAGTTATGCGTGGTTTTGCTGAAGGAGCTACAATCTTTCATCTTCAGTTACCAAATTGAAGATGCCATTTGCAACGTTGAATTTCTAAATGTGTAATTTCAATTTTGGATACTACGTGCAAATGGGAGTAACTTATTGTATATTCCAGTGGATTTCTTTGGAATATTATATCACCGTAAACATTAGTTATAGATCTCAACAGCATAGCTTCCCCCCCACCAAAAACCCAAAAAACCCCCCAACCAAAAAAAAAAAAATCTCTACTGCACATTTGAAGTTCAGACAAATGGGACAGAGCTGCAGTTTTCCCCTTCCTTTTTCTTTTGCTTTATGTGGAACAGAGCCCTTCTTTCCCATATTTGGTTGGGAGAGTGGGGAAGGAACAGAGTACATATTAAGTCATCCTCCATCTCTCACCTTCCAATTGCTTATGTAGGATTCCTCAACTCACAGTTCTCCATTTTTATTCAGGGTGCTGAACTTGCTGCCGATGAAGGAAAAGGTGCGGCTGCTTTGGCAGCTTGTAGGACATTGGCTGAAGAGCTTTCCGATCTGCGGTTTCCAGCTCCTAGAATTCTTGCATTTAAGGTATGCCCTTTCACAACGCTCATTGCTTCCCTGGATTCTCTGCATGGTACCGACATCTTTTTACAACTCGTTTTCTGATTGGTTTTGGTATGTAACAGGAGGGAAGTTCTCAGGCTCGTTATTTTGTATCTCGACTGATACCAGCACACAAAGACCCCCCTTACGAGCAAGTATGTGCTAGTTAACTTGCTACTTATGTGATATGTTTTTATAATTGAATTTGGTTTGCTAGAATGGGTGATGTTAGTGTTTATTAAGATATTCCAGTCTGTTTGGTGATGAAAACAACTCAAATATTTTAATTTAATATATACTACTGCAGGAAGCAAGGTTTCCTCAACTTCGAACTTTGACTCCAGAACAGCGAACAAAACTAAAGAGTAGTTTTATTCACTTTGATGATCCTAGCTTTTGTGAGTGGATGCGGGGTTTGAAAATATTGCCACCGGAACCAATCTGAGAGGGCTGACTAAATCCTCTTTCTTGGATAAGATGTATAAGATTCCGCCAGGAATCTTATCAGGGGCATCTGATTGTGCTTGTTGAGCTCTCGCCACCCTTCTTCCGTTTTGCCCATATATTGTTCCAGCTCTCTCAGTTTTTTCCCATTGACGTCATTTCAGTAGTTTTTGCACCCATTTTTTGTGCACACCCAAGTCTTCAATTTTTTAGCCTTTCAGGATACTTGTAATTGGAATTCTCAGGCACTGTCTTTAATCAAACGTCAGTTAGTGTTTTGCAGCAGCATTCTCAGTTTATGTTATTTTTTTAGTGTACGGTAATCCTAGGCATTGTGGGTGACGTTGCATAATAACTTGTGTATCATTTTACTTTAAAACTGTCTGTCATTTTACTTTTAAGACTACTTGCTATACACTTATGAAAAATGTTCTCAGTTTGCCAATGAATTTGTTGGAGTTGTTAAGAGACTCATCTTTAAAAATAGCATTTGATTTTTTCATGAATCAACCGTAAATATTTGAAATTCTACTTGGTAATCTGCATCTCACACATTTTGACTGTTTACTCCATTTGGAGTAAGTTTTAAAGGATAATAACAGATGAAATAATTTTTGAAAAGTTGAGCATTATTCTAGTGTAATTAACTTGTGTTGAAGGCGCACAATATTTCTAGATTTCACTGGACCTCTATCAAAGAAGTTAAGACCACCTTGTGATGGAGCTAATTATTATTCAATAAGGTGAGGCTAAATTGACATTCAATTCTCTCTCACTATTTTAGACCTTGGGGTGGTTTTACTACGTTAAGAGCCTTTCCAATGTTAGGGGAATATGGGTTTTTTCCTCCAGCAAACCAAATAGTGTATTGTTTAGAAGGTGTAAAAACCAATTTGAGATGGGGAATTGGGTTGGCCCCATTTTTACAAAATTCCCCATCACTTTTTTCTCGACAAAATCTAAAACAACTAATTAAATGTTGCCAAGTGTCTTCCACCCAAAATTTTCCCCTACACATTATTTAAGAATATATTTTTCTCCTTCATTTTTTTCACGTTGGCCTTTTCCCCAACATGAGGAATGCTCTAATAGGGGATGAATCATTTAATGAAGTGGTCTGATCACGTCACGTAAGCTATTTTGAGTTATGAATGAATTCACCAAAATACTTTGGACCTGCCTTTTATCATTTATCTGACTTCAGGACATGCATATTGAATTTCAAAATAACTAAGGCATGACATGAACAAAATTCTACCCATTGTTAAATCAAATTCATTAATTTTAAAATGTTAAAGAAAGAACATTTTGATAAGTTTAGTGGCAAGTCAGCAAAATTTTGAAGTTCAGCTCCTATCTATTTTTGCTAATTGGGAAAAAAGGCAATTGCAAAATTACTTTTAAAAAAAAGGTTAAAAAAATAAAAAATGCTCTAATTAGATTATTCACCCACATTTTTTCTTATACATTATTTGAGAATAGCTTTTTGTTTTTCTTAATCTTTTCCCTTCAACTTTTTTCTCCATAATCTTTTTCTCTTAATATATTAGAATTGTTGTAAGAGGTTAAGATAACCAAATATATATATATATATATTGCACTCAGGTAATTAGGACACTGGGACTACTGTCTAGTGACAAGTAAGACCTTTTAAAATTCGCTGGCCCATGGAAATGATTTAAGTATGGGGCGCGATAATAAAACTTGCGGACTAAAAAGCAAAGGGCATATATTATTACTGACAGATGGGAGGTTTTGCCTTTTACTTGCCAAAAATCTCACGGACTAAAAAGCAAAGGGCATATATTATTACTGATAGATGGGAGGTTTTGCCTTTTACTTGCCAAAAATCTCACGTATAGTTTTCTGTCCATTGTCACCTTCTTCCTTCCCCTCTTTTTACATTCCAACCTTTTTGCTTTTCTTTCTCCGCTTTAATCGGTCGGCATAGTAGCTAGGACTAAATCTACAATTCTTCTCTACTTTAAGACTTCATAGAAACTCCAGAACCCTCTGTTCTCCTTATCGATATCTGCTCAGTCTCTCCAGTGTATCTGTGTAATGCTATTATTACTGAGAAAAGGAACCTCCAAAAAAGCCAATTGGTATGCATATTTTTTGATCTTTTCATAATTCATTTTGTCTTACCGTTCAGTTTTCTAATTGAATCCACACAAGTGCTTCTTTTAGACAAATTTATAAATTATAACCTGGACTGATCTGTTACATAGGTTTTTCTTATTATGATAAAATTTGGGTTTTTTCCTCTAACAAAACCAAATATTGTATTGTTTAAAAGGTAGAAAAACTAATTTGTGAGCCCAACCCAATTCCCTCTCACTTTGTTGCCAACAAAATCTAAAACAACCAATTAAATATTACCACATGTGTTTTCCACTCAAATTTTCCCTACACATTATTTGAGAATTATGTTTTTCCCTCTCACTTTTTCACTTTGGCTTTTTTCCTCTTAACTTTTTTCCCCAACATTAGAAATGTTCTGAGAGGGGATGAGTCATTTAATAAAGTGGTCTGATCTCATTGGATGGTCGCATCATGTAAACTATCTTTAGTTATGAATGAATTCCCCAAAATATTTTGGACCTGCCTTTTATCATTTACCTGACTTCATGACATGCACATTGAATTTCAAACTAACTACGGCATGGCATGAACAAAATTTTACCCACTGTTAAATCAAATTCATTAATTTTAAAATGTTAAAGAAAGAACATTTTGATAAGTTTAGTGGTAAGTCAGCAAAATTTTGAAGTTCAACTGTTATCTGTTTTTGCTCTATATATATATATATATTGTAAATAGTATTTTAGTGTGAATGACTAATCATGAAACCCTAATACCCGTCGTATCTTGGTCATCACTCTAAGAGTATTTTACTTGCCCATCAATACTTCTTGAGTATTGTAAATCTATAAATAGCTTTCTTTGTATTGAGAATAATACACACAATTCACGAGTTTTCTCTCTATTTTCTATTCTTTTCTTCTAGTTTATAACACGTTATCAACACAATTTGCTTTTAATTTTATTTCTTCACAACGATAAACTTTTCATCCCATTGGAAATTAATTATTTTCCATTGTCGACTTTTCAATCATCATTCAAAATTGTGTCTTAAATTGTTTTCTCTTACATAGCCTATCGAAAAGGCATGCAAATCAAAATGTTTAGTCTTTGTGCACATACTCATGCCACGTACACATTTTACAAATTCATGTGCAAGAGATTTTTGTTATTTCTTTCATAATATATATTTATGTTTATGTGAACCCGTTTTGATTATGGCACGATTTCTTATCAATACACGGTTGTATATATTGTGATATTTGAATGTTTAATAATCGCTTAATCTATTTATACTTAATGTTGTTTCCAGAATAAATATGACTTTAAAGTTTCACCAATAATCATGAAGATTATTGTGATTTAGATAATATATTTTGTGATCGATGAAGAATCACAATTTATGCTCTATATTCTAGAAGAATATGATTGACTCCTAAAGAGTCTTGGCATATATTATTCACGTGGTTCCTGAAGAATCACCAATTACATCTTATATTTTAAAAGAATATGATTGACTTTAGAAAAATCATATAAGATTCGTCGTAGTTCCTAAAGAAATACAATTTTCTAATTCTTAATAGTCCTGGAGATTATTATACATTGTGATTCTTGAAGAACACAACATGATCTCATCATATTCCAATTTAATATGGTGTGCTTTTGAACAACAAGATATATGAGATTTAGATCTGTATTTTTCTTGAAGAATATTTTATATTACTCTTTATGAATTATCTCTTTTATTATTCGTTATATGCATTATTTATTTCTCATCTTGTTATTTATTTTTAGTTTATTATTACTTTAGTTAGATTAAATAAGTTATTGCTCTCGAATTAGCACAATTAATTGTAATGTTTTGAGCAATGTTACATGCTCTTAAAGAGCAATTTATATTAAATCCAAGGATCTAATTTATTTAGTAATTTAATATTCCTGAAGAATATTGATCTATTGCTCGTGAAGTAGTAATTACTCAAATTGATTCTAAAAGTATAATTTATTATGCTTCTGAAGTAGCATATGTCTTGATGGCTATAGATATTTGTGATATCTGAAACAATACTCTCTGAAGGAGAGTATAAATATTCATATCATGTTGAAGCAAATGCAACATCTTATAGTGAACCGTGGGTGAAGATATGAGAAAACTCATGAACAAAACCATAATAGTGAGATGCATAAAGCATCTAATGATAATAGCTCATTTAAAAAGGAGCATGAAAGGGCATTGAGCACGTACCTATCGTACGGCAAAAATACCTTGTAGTCAATCAAGGGAAAATGGAAAGTAGAGATTAATTTCCTTGATTATGATGGTCAAGTTGTGACTCACTTTGATGTTTCTGATTTCTTAGTCGGTCCAAAAGAGAATATTGATAACCTGATTAGTGGTTCATCATAATAAATTATTCTAGTTGATAGTGCAATTACACACACCATTATTCAAGACAAAATACTTTCTGAATTAACATTAGCTAAAAATAATGTTAATACTATAAATCAAGTGCATCTAATATCATCAAAAGCTCCAGAAGATCTTGTATTATTTTGACAAATAATACTAAATTTTATATTGATGATGCACTTTAGTAAATTCAAGAGAAATTTACTGATTTCTAAATATATCCAATGGATATTACATTGAGATAATGCAAAAAGATAATGACATTTTTGCATAAACTCCTTTGTATCTGGCTCAATGCAGATAAAGGAGAAATTCTCAACACTACCGTCTGGAATATATTATACATTCATAAAAGCAATTGAGACAAATCAAACCATGTCACAGGCCTGAAGTTTGTTGATCAAAAGAACTTTACACCTTGGTATGATAGGTTTGGGCATACATGAGTAACTATGATGCGGTACATAATTCACATGGGTACAATTTAAAGAACCAGAAGTTTCTTTTAGCAAATGGTTTCCCCTGTGCTGCTATAAGCAATGCATGTTAATCATCAAACATTCCAGTATGAAGGTTAATATTGAATCTCCAATTTTCTTGGAAAGAATTCATGGAGATATATATGAGATGATATACCCACTATGTGAACCATTATTAATTTATAGTATTGATTGATGCTTCTATTAGATGGTCCCATGCTCGCTTTCTTTCTACTAGAAATGCAGCATTTTCCAGACTACTTGCTCATAGAATAAAACTAAAAAGCTCAATTCCTGGAATCAAGAAAGTTTCCTTGGTGATGCTGGTGAGTTTTGATCTCAAGCATTCGACGATTATTGCATGGCAATCAGAATTGAAGTAGAATATTTAATTGCTCATGTTCACACTCAGAATGGTTTAACAGAACTGTTCAGTTAATTGTTAGATCATTGTATATAAAAACAAAACTCCCAACTTCTGTCTGGGATCATGCCATATTATATGCTATAGTATGGTTCATATAAAGCTAATTATCTATCATCAGTATTATCCCTTATGGCATGTCTTTGGTTGAGAATCTGATGTCTCTTGTTTAAAAATTTTTGATAGCGTTGTTCGAAGACATTACTTGTTATATTGGACCAGAAGTTCAATATTATGAAAATTTTATTATTTGGCATGACCGGTTAGACCATCCCTGTTTATTGATAATAAGAACTATCGAGAATCATCTGAAGAATAAAAGATTTTTCTATTTAAACGAATTCTTGTGTGCTACAAGTTCTCAGGCAATTTGACTATTAATAACCACTAGCTATTTGGAACTGAGTTTCAAATATATCTGAAAAATACTTAGGGTGAAACGTGTGGGCCCACTCACCCTCCATGTAGACCTTCTAGATTTTTCATGAATTTGGATCCACTAGAGGTCACATGTCAAACTCGTAACCAGAAGTCTGCGAGAATATTTGTTCAATTGATTGATTATGAGCAAAAGTTCCAAATAAGACATATGTATCTTGCTACTGATTTTTATTCCAAAAGTCATTAATTATTCATATATTGATTGAAATATTAATTGCCTATGGTTAGCAAAATAATATTATACGCCTCAAGTTATTTGCTACATCAAATTGAGAACAAACCATTTGTCTTTAAGTGATATTGATCTTTCACTTACAACATTATTCTTATATAACATGCCAATAGAATATATGATATCCCCATATTTGACTTGCAGTCAGAAGCCTCCATCTAAAGTTGATAAGAGCGATATGTATAGTCGCTCTACCACGCGTACTAAAATTTATTGTAATGTTGAGAATATATGATGGATTTGAAAATCCTTATTTGTATGCTTCATCGATGAACGATGAATATGTTTTTCTGACTATTTCTTAAATTAAATAGTCTTCTCAGCATTAGGGGGAAGTATTGATAGTTGGTAACAAATATATGAAATGCTTCGTTGTAATCCTCGCATTTATAATGTAAACCTGAAGTTTGCGAGATAATATACATTTTAGATTACTGAGTGCATTATTACCAACAGACATACTAAGTTAATGCTCCAACTTGGATTGATATAAAATCCTATAAGAAAATTTGAGATATTAATGCATGCCTGAAGCATGACGTGGTCGATTCCAAAATAAACATCCATGAAAAGGAATATAAAGGAGATACTTGTGATGGTCCTTTTGAGGCATATATACTCTAGAAAAGTAAACAGACATAACGGAAACTCACAAAAACAAAGGAACCACATGTGAGATTACTCATGTGTTAAATAAAGCTCCATTTTAGCTGTTTGATCTTTGCAAAAGCTGCGAAGCTTTTTATCTTTCTTAATATCCGCGGCAAGATCTTTCTCCACATCAAGATAAAATTAGAGACTGAAAAAAAAAAAACTAAATTTACCAAAAGATTATGATATAGCAAATTTGAATTACCTTGGTCATTATCACTTAAAGGAAAAAAGAAAAACTAAGTTTACCTAAAGATTATAAACATAGCAAATTTGACATGCCTTGGTCTTGATCATTTAAGTTGCCAGTGCATTACTCCATGCATCCACTGGGAGCACCTTTGAATCCCCCCGGGGGGCCCGTAGGTGGCTCATTAGAAGAAAAAATATCCATATCACATATACTATACTTTTGTTTGAGCTAAGCATCGTTCTGCCCTAAAATTTGATTGAACATAATTAAGTATTAGCATTCTCAATTGCTAGATATAGTTTACGTGTAAACTAATCACTTGATGTAAATTTTTGACCTGTAATAACCAAGAAACTCCAATCATTTAACAAGCTTGAAGGAAATTAAAAAAAAAAGCAACATTTCAAATTTGACAAAACCAAAAAAATTACAGAACGAAATTCAATTTTTATTTATAGACATGAATTTATGTGAATGGAAAAGAATCAGGGAGCTACTGCGAATTTTTTCTCTATTGACCTAGAAATATTTGAGAACCCAACAGAAAAAGAAAATAAAAGAGGAAAAAAAATACTACCAAAGAGTTGCTATGGTGGCCTCCGTGCGAATTGCAGCAAACGATGAGGGAGAAACGCAGCAGCTCGAAGATGGAAATTGAAGAAAAAGACGAAACAGAAAACTCTAATCGAAGAACAAAGAAGTAAATCTGAAGAGAAAATGGGTGGTTTCTTTTCTATTCGGTGCCATCCCCTTCGTCAATTGAAGGACAAGTAGAAGAAGAAACTATCGTGTAGGTGAACTGCGTAGAGAGGATATGGATGAGTAAATGGCAAAAAATGAAAAAGGAGGAGATGGGGAAGGGTAAAATTGGAATTCAAAAAAATATTGTCCTAGTTGCACTTTGTGGTCTAAATGTTGTACAATTAGATGTCTACAGTGCCAATTTCTTTAAACGCCTTATATGAGCCATCCCCGTCGTCACTTGAAGGACAAGATGAAGAAGACATTGTCGGGTAGGTGAATTGCGCAGAGAGGATATGGATGAGTAAATAGCAGAAGATGAAAAAGGAGGAGATGGGGAAGGGTAAAATTGGGATTCAAAAAAATGTTGTCCAAGTTGCGCTTTGTGGTCTAAATGTTGTATAATACTATAATTGGATGTCTACAATTCCAATTTCTTTAAGCGCCGTATATATATACTAGTGTTGGTACGTGCTTTGCATGTAAGTTGGCAATAATTTAATGTGATCTTTCACAAAACATGTCACGAAATGTTAAGAAGTTGTGTATCAGTTAATAAAACCTAGAGCATTTGCACACAAATGCATATACTGAAAATTGATAAAGAAGTAAACTCAAGAAGAGAATGTATGCGCTTTAACTACAACTTGTCTAATACTTGTCCTGTAGACAAATAATATAAATATAATAGACATCTGTAAAGCCTATTTTCATGCCATTTGCATATCTCTGAAAAGTGAGAAAAAATATGCAATGGTGTAGAAGATAAATGACAAAATTCAATACAGAAACAAAGTCTTGTATAAGTCGAAAATTAGAAATGTTGTGCCGCTAGAGGCTGGATAAAAAAATCACCACTTGATGGCAAACAAAACATATTATTGCAATCTATTCATATAATTGCCTAAATTCTAGAAGATCTCAAAACCAAGCATTTCAATGGTTGTAGAGTGTGTAGCAATAACTCTTTTAGGGACATTCATAAACACAACATGAAATGTAATCAACTTACTCCGGTCATTAATTAACCCAATAATAAGTTAAAAATAATGAAGCAAAAAACAAAAAGCAAGACAAAAAATAAAAATCCAATGAACCTCGACGGTTAAAAAGGTGCTCTCAGCCAATATACACTAAGCACTGTCTTGAGTCATTTGCCATTATAGCAAATTCTCAAATTGCTCCCTCGAACTTGTCTTGGTCGGGTCTATTTTCGTTTCCTCTATTCTAGCCATGCACAAAAATTCAAAATGAAAAAAATCAAATGTCACAAATAAATATAAAAGGAAGAAACAGTTTAAAAAAAAATGTTTGATTCATCAGGTGCACAAACACCTAATAACATATAGGGTTATATGAATATGCACAAGCAACTACAATGAACACTTCTCAGAAATGGTAGTTCTTGGCCTCATGCTTGAGCATTGACTTCAATACATTCATGGTAAAAATAATATCAAACTTGCCAATCTTCCCCTCCAATGATAAAGCCGATAATTTTATCATGCATAGACTTCAAATCTTCAATGTTATTGAGGTAAAAGAAAAGGAAGTTCAATATTTCATACCAAACAATCAACACGCAATCTGTAAACGAAAATTAACTACCCAATCATCAGCACGTAACATTCTAAAGGAAAATAGTAGTCTGAATCTTTAGTGGGTATCTCTAGCATCAACATGATATTTCAAAGGCAAATAAGAATGTAGAATATTCAAGATACCTATATATATATATATATATCATAGTTACAAATTTATACAAGT
>CAVNYN010212661.1:0-13388 GCA_963692815.1 Nyctanthes arbor-tristis
ATTTTTGCCAGAAATGGCAACCATTTGGCTGCCATTTCTGGAAGCATTTTGCTGCCAGAAATGGCAGCAAAATGGGGGGTGAATCCCCCCATTTTGATGTCATTTTCGGCAGAAAAAGGCGGGGGATTCACCCACTTTTTGGCCTCCGGCCCATTCCGGAGGCAGGCCGGCGGCAAGGGAGACGTGGGGTGGGAGGGGTTTTTTAGTTATTATTTTTAAACATTTTTTAAAAAAAAATTTAAAATGTTTATAGGGGGTATAATCGCCTTTTTTATAAAAATTTGGCGGAATAGTAGCAATATGGACGATTTGTGTGCATTTTTTAAATGTTGGGGTTGTGGTGTGTCTTAAAAAATGTTGGGGACGAAACCGGTTCTTAACCTAAAGGTTGGGGACGATTTGCGAAATTAACCCTTGATTTTATTATTATTAGGGTAAATTTCACATGCCGTCCCAACTTTTCACTTTGTATCGTCTAGGTCTCCATTCTTTATTTCAAATGCATTGAGTCCTCAAAGTTTCATAAATATGGACATAAGGTCCCTGTGATGGAATCTGTTAATAATTCTATTCAATCATTGTCAAAATTACCTCTATGCTTATTCTTTACATTAAAAAACAATAAAAGAAATTACAAACTAAGAAAATAATATAAAAATCAAAAAGGAGAAGAAAAAAGTACCTCTTCTAACCCCTTACCCAAGCCCCCAACCACTAATGGCACATTTTAGTTGCTAGAAATGGCAGCATTAGTATTCTTTTTGATAGCTCAAAAGGAAGGGGGCAGTCCCCCTCCCCCTCTACCAGCAATGACAGAAAAGAGGGGGTCCCCCATCCCCTATGCTGCCATTCTCAGTAGTTAGCAAGGAGGGAAGTTTCCCCTCCTTTGACTGTTGGAAATGGCAATAACAACATAGATAGGGGATTCACACCCCCTTCTTTTCTTTTTCATTTTTTTCTTTTTAAATTTTTATATTATTCGTTTATATTTTAAAACTTTTTATTTTTTTAATTTAGCAAAGATGGGGGACATAATAGTAATTTGATTGAATTAATGGAAAAATTGATAAACACCGTCAAAAAGACTACCTATGCAAATTAATGAAAGTTTAGGGAGTTAGCGAGTTGAAAAAAGAAATTGAGGTCCCAACCGACACAAACATCAAAGGTTGCGGACTACATGTGAAATTAAGCCTTATTATTAATTAATTAATCTTCCATTATTAACGATCAATTTTCCCTTTGCCGACAATTGCCATCCAACAAATTTAACTATGCAAGTCTTAAAAGATTTTTTTTTTTTTTTAATTCCTAACAATTTTACAAATGTAAATAATACCAAAACAGGGAATTGCAGAATCTGATCATAAAGCACACTAACGTAGTACATATATATCATTATTTACTAACCAATTATGCCACTTAACAGAGATTAATTACAAATTAAAAAAAAAAGAGATGAGAATGTAACCAGAGTGATAAATAAAGATGAAGACTTTTAGTGCATTTTAAATGTGGTGCACTTATATTTGTGGTTTGAATGTGAATATAATTAGTCGCCAAAACTCTTGTTCTTCAACAGCAGCAAGTGCATGGATAATAAATAGTAAAACATAAATACTCTTCCAAGGGTCTATCTAATCTTCAGAACATCATCCAGCAAGATCGAACTTAAAGTAAGCTCGTAGCACATCTAAGTTGCCAACCCAATCTGGATAACCATCTGGTACCACGGCCAATGATTTACACACCGGACAGGAGTTCTTTCCCAGCAGATACGCTTTTATGCAGTCGACATGAAACTCATGCACACAATAGCATAAACCAGCAAATCTCATCTTGGTTCTTGAAATTCTCCTATTATTTGAAATCATTTGGTTAGAAGTCTCTAAAGAAAAAGCATTAACTGGCATGTCTGCATGAAAAAATGTGGATCAAGAATGGGCAACATATATCAAGCTACTGTCTGTTACGTACAGTGCAAATACCGCAGCTGTATTCTTCACATGAGTTTGTGAACTCAGATGTGCTCAAGCCACTTGGAACTGCAAACGGCGCTCTAGTTTTTAAGCGATCTAAAATTTTCTGCTCTGGTAACCCATCTTCTTCTTGATGAAGTTGTCTCTCTATGAAAGAGCTCAGATCCTACATTGATATATACGTCAGTAAAAACCAAGAAGATGAGATGCCATGACCTCCACCCTCTGGTATCTCCTCTTATCATTCAAGTGTAAGTCTAGAATACGTATCTTTTAAACCGCCTTATTTGCACTATCAATGAGCTAACTGATCATTACCTCATCATTTAAGTCATCACAATGCCACTCAGGGTGAAATCTTATAATATTGTCCTCGAGGCATATCATCTTGGACACCATTATTTTTGCTGACCTGAATCTCTCAAGGCTCTGTGGAACCAAATAATCAATTTTTAGGAAAGAATCCAAATCCAAATTCAAATTAAAAGAAAAGAGGAAATCACTTCCGAAGAGGGGACAACAGTACCTCTTTTCCTGCTTTTAAGTACTCTTCAATTGAAGTTTCCATAAGAGAATCAAGTTCTTCTACTGGTCGATCATAGGCATGTTTAAGGACGAAATCTTCTGCAGAAACAAGACGTCTTCTGGTGGAATCTCTCTGTCCCTTGAGATTCTGCAGTTACCCATTATATGATCGGCATTGGTAAGTCAAAATCACATCAGGTAAGTCTGAAGAAGGGTTTGCAAGACAATATCTACTTCATTTTGCAAAATAAAAAGAGGTCACAAATGGAAACAATACCCAGATGGGAGGCGACAAGAACGTATAATCGGTTCCTGCACGATAAACTTAATAATCAAAGACTAAACCACTAATGAACAAAAGTTGGATGTCGCAAAATCAATACAAAAAACGGAAAAGATGTCATGGTAGCAATCATACATATACCCAACAGAAACTATAGAGCATCTGAAAATGAAAACGAGGTATATGTAATATGATGGACAAAGTTACATGAATTCACTACGCCAGTAGAACTTTACCAATACAATGATACCTCACTTATTAAAGTTAGCATGTCTCACCACAACTCCAGCGGTCCACAATGAGTAGTAAAGCATTATAAAGGGGAGAACTATTATCCAAATAAAACATTGCTAAAACCTGAACATGCCGGCATAATGGATCAAAGAAATTCAAAACAAATTGCTGCAATGATGGATTATTCGGCTTATAATGTTCAGAACCCCTTCACTAGGAGGAGACCAAAAAAAAAAAAAGAAATGTAAACATTAAGGTATCATCAAATATTGAATCTTCTATATGAATCACATAGTTTTCCATTACGGACATCAAATCCAACCAGTTGGTTTCACAGATGCAGAGAATGTCCGGAAACCAACATAATAATGAAATTGAAGAAGATTCGTTCGCAAATGTAAAACTCAAGAGAAGATATCAAATTAATGGATCACTTCAAAACAAGTAGATGGATCGAATAACTCACCTTGCATTTTTGCGATGATTGCGGCTCTTCCAGGCTTCCGGCAACGAGTTGGCTAGTGCGCCATTGAAAGGGCACTGGAATATTGCAAGATAATCCCTGAGTATTTGGGGAAAAGTTAAATTTAGTGTTCAAAATTTTAGAATTGTACAAGCTGGTTGCTTGATATAATAAATATATTTTGGGGAATAAATATATTTTGGGGAGGAGGAAGGCATTGTTCAAGTCTTCTAGGTAATCCATTTGCTTTTAATTTTCTTTTAATTTTTCCTTTTCCAATTCATTTTTATTTCTTTTTCCTCACATCTTTTCATCATTTCTCACGCTTTGTCTATTTTCCACATCCATATCCACATTGTCATTTACTACACCCGTCCTACAAATATAACATTATCCCTAATCATAGATTTAAAAAAAAATCATTTAATAGTATTAAAAAGCAAATTTAAGATTATTTTGCAATTATTATATTCTTTTATTTATTATTTATTATATTTTTAGTAATTCTATTTTTATTAATAACAATGCACATTAAATAAGAGTATATAAGAAAACTAATTACTCCCTCAGTCTCGAAATGATATTATCCTTATTTAACTTTTTAGTTTTCTAAAATACCTCTATTTATTATGCATGATAATCAATAATAAAGAAAATTTAAAGTGAAGTATCAAATAAATCAAAGGGCAAAAGTGACTTATATATTTTGGGATGAACGAAAAAGAAATACATAACTATCTTCACGGTAGTAAAGTACTACTATGTTATCATTATTTTTGAATTTCTCCTATCTTTTTCAATTTTCTTGCACTTTTTTCCTGCACTTATTTCTATTCCTTTTGCAATTAAAATAATTATTCTCTCCCCTCTCCTCTCCTCCATATCATCTCCACATCACAAGGTGCAACTATGTCAAGAGAATGTCCTACAACAATAGAGAAAAAATGTCTATGTAGTACGCTAGATATTTGATATTGTCAAGAAAATGTCTACTCTAAACAGTGTTAGTATCTACTATTAATTTATCTAATCACTATGTTTCCCTCTCTTCCTCATTTCTAAATGGGTAATTACATTGTCATTATAAAATTTGACTACGCCAACATAATAACCTCACTACAACTAAGAGTAAAAATTGATAGCCGCACCCACAACAATTTCACATTTTAACCATTATATTATAAACAAAATAGCGTAAATTACAAAATGGTCCACAAAAAATTAATATGAAGTCATTTAGGGTCAAGTTCAAATATGAAAATTGCAATCAAATTTGTTAAATCGTCTTGTTTCTAACTCAAGCCCTTTGGTAATCAAGAGGTTTCAGTTCCAAAGATTTTCCTCCAAAAACATCCTCACCAATAAGCTCTGCTCCTATTTTCCATTTACCTATACACCATACACACAATCAAATTATCTACATATTTGGGGAAAAAAGAAAGAAAAATAAAGAATTTCATATCTAAATTCTGGTCTTTTCCATATTATGCAGTGAAAATCAAAATTCAAGTTTTTGTGTCAGGAGATCCATGTTGGTTTGCCAGAAAAAAATGGCCAATAGAAGCAAGTAAAAAAAATGAAAAATATAAAAAATTACACTGTAAATTTCCCTACTAGCTTTATGAGAAATCAAGGATCATTTGATAGCGCTACTGGTGCACATTTCACTGACAAAAATCAACATTCTAACATCGTTTAAGTAGAAAAGAACAAAGGAATTAAGCAGCATATATCTACATTTCCAGCATCAAGAACTACATACATCAACTAATACCAAACTCAAGTGCAAGTGATATAAGGCGCCGCCTTCAAGAAATAATTGGCTTTCTATGCTTATTATTCACTTTCAGACCTTCTGAATTCTTCCTTAAGTAGTGAGAATTGAGAAAATTATAAGTACAATGACCAAATATCATATTAAGGAGATTAAAATAAGTGATACAATAAAGAAAACAGATACACTATGAGGATGTTAATTCAATCCTCATTTGTATCGCAAAATGTTGTCAATATAACCAAGAAGTAATAAGAGAACTACTTACCTAAAGAATGTCCTCCTTCTTTAGCTCTCCCCCCCTACTCAACTCTGCTGCCTCCACCCTTCTCATCATCTGCCCTCCTCCTACTGTTCGCTCTCCTCCTCCTGTTCTGCTCCCATCGTGGCTCTCTTCCTCCTACCTCTCCTCCAACTCCTCCTTGCTGTTCGCCTTCCTCTCCACCATCATATTTAATACTCTAAACAAAACTTGAAAAATTCTGAATTGAAGTTAAACTTTCAAAACAAAATGCCAGTATACGTAATTTTCAAGTTCGGCTGCATCTCCCCTCAAGTCCAATGCCATCAAGTAGTCATGAATGAACTGATGAAACTGGGGCATATGTAAATCATTGTTATGACACGTTCTAAAGAAATTCCAGACCAAATTTTATATTTGCAAGTTTCTTTCAGATAGCTGATTTTCAAATTCTCCGAGATACTTTCAAGATGCAGCTCATCTAGATAATCCACCATCAAGGAATGAAGGACGGCAAGGCTGTGACAAGTTCAAATATCCAGTTAGTATTATACATAAAACATTTATGCATAGTACATTCATCCGCACACGTTTGTGGGTATGCAGGGAACGTGAGAGCGCACACACTCACACACACACTGGGGGGGCTAGTGGCAAAACGTCAGTGTGACAAATTGGTAGTTGATATTGAGTTATCAATAGGCTGTGATAAGCAATTCAAAAATGAAACAGAAATCTAACTAATACATAAGTGCCTAGAAACTTACCTTGAAATGTTTCATTGAGAACTGGTTTGACCAATGAGTATTTGAAGTCCTAAGATATGAAAATTTTTAGTGACCAAGAGTATAAGTAATCCTTTGCAGTTACCTTGAAATTTAATTATATAAGGGGAAATTGGCCAAACCAAGATCCCAACAAAAACTTTTGTCTAACTAGAGTTTGACCCCAAAAATAGGAGTTAAATTAATTCAAAAAGCTTTAAAATACAAAGTTACAAATTTACCCCCTATCTTGCAAACAATTCATCCCTGATTCAGAATTGCCCTAACGTTACCTGCCTCGCTCTATCTCCTCCGTTAACTCCTCGCCGGTGCTCTCTGACGAAGCATTCAAAATCCAGTGCCTCTCTCCTCCATCCAAATCGACTTCTACCCACTGATTTAGTTGTTGAACACAGGTTCCCACATTGATTTTACATCAGGCGTTGCCAAGAGTTTAGGCCGACGGTGTTGGATTTGTTGAAGAGTTGCTTCAATTCAAGGTCGTTTTCCTCCTTTGCAAAGCCCTTCAAAAATCTTGCTTGTTGCGTGGAACAATTTTGTAAGCTTTCCTTTCTCAAACTCTTTTGTAAGCACAACTGAAAAGGTTTTCTTATAGCTTTATGAATGTAGCACTGAAGTTTGGATTATCACAGTTGGAAATTAGTCTGTTTCCCCCAATTCCACAGTTAAAAATCGACGATGAAGTGCATGCATTTTAAGACTACTAGAGCATTTTAGTGACCTCATCTTAATTTTTTTCTACATCCATTTGCTTTTCTAAGACCATTCAATCCCCTGTATACATTCATTTTCTTAAGAAGGCATGTGCCATTTATAGTTTTTTTTTTTTTTTTGTTCAAATTTTTCTATTTGCTAATTACTAGTGCTTCTCAATTTTGTTTTATTTGTCCATTTCCTTAATTTTCAGAGCTCAGAAAGATGAGGTATTAAAGTTCCCTGGGAGCCAAACAAGTGAAGTCAGTGCAAGACAACGTATTTTTCCTACAGAGTTTGTAATTTTAGAATCGGTAGGCAGAATTCTGAAAATTAACTAAAAGTATTTGCTTGTAATTTTGGATTCTAAGATTAAAAAAGTATTTGAGGTAAATTGGCTAAAGGTATGGGCCATAGTTATTACGGAGAACCATTTCCATGTTTGTGATTATTAGTGATCTGATTGATATACAACAAGAAAAAAGCATTTCATTTATTTATATTTCATTGATATAGAACGGTCATAAATTGGAAAAATCTTCTTTTCTGAAATATAAAACTTTTCAATTTTCGGGAAAACTTAATAAATGTCAGATGATTAACACAGATAACACCAAGGATCCAAAGAAAATACTGGTGTGCTGTTCCAGAATCAATGTTGACAAGTTGGATAGAAAAGTTCATATAGATTGGTAAGTAAATAAATACGCCTTCTTGTTATCATCTATTAAAATGCATTCAGCTTCTCTTTAAGATAATGTCCTATGTAGTATACAGTTTGATTTAGTGTTTTCATTTTCTCTTTAAGATAATGCCAATTTCGTGCATTCATCTTCTCTTGTTTGGTTTCTGTGTGTAGAATGTGCACATACAGCTTTTGCTTGTTATTTTGCTTTGTTTGAAATGTGCAGTTTTCCTAATTAGTAGGCAGATATCTTGGCCAATGAATTTCTCAATCTTAGCACAAGAACAAGAAATCAAACTTATTGAATTGGAAGTCTTTTCCTTACGGTACATGGAGTTGAAATTGACATACTTACAAGTTACATGTGTGATTTAAATCTTGTTTCAAAATGAATGACAAAGAATTTTTTGGTTTATGGGTAGTGTTGCGTGATTTATTGGCTAAATAAATGCCATATGCAACTACTTTGTTAGGAAATAATGAAATCAAATTACCCATTCACCATATCTAATGATCAAGAGTGGAGTCACAATAACTTTTTGCATTCTATTCAGATATATATTGCATTTTGAGAGAATTGATAGATTATAATTGAGTAATGGCTGAATTGAGTAATGGCCGAAATGCTCTATGTATATTTTTCAGTACATTGTTGAATATATCATGTCGTTCACCGGTAATTAATTTTGTTGGCCAATGATGAGTACATGTATCTACTTCATACGGAGAGCAAATTTGACAAATGAGGATATGTTTTCTACTATGAGTAGGTTTTTAGTATAATGAAAATTTTGGAAATCACCATGCCTCCATTAATTGGTTTTGATTAATGTTCTCTGTTGACAAGTGAGGATATGTTTTTTATATGAATTACCCTTATATTTTTAATATATAAAAGATAATAGCATAGCCCAGTTTTTACATAAAGAGATATTCAGCATAGCTCGTAGATCAAGGATGAACAACTATATATCTCTGCTTCTACTCAGTAAATTCCTAATAGCAGTATTTTCCTCTCCAAAGTTCATCAGTTCTTTTGTTGCTCTTGATATGGCTTTCTTATAATGTTTAGTTCTAAGGTTGGACACCTTGCTCAAAAATTTCAGTTTCAAGAAATATCAAAATGGGTAGCTTTGTCAAATATGAGAAGAACCAAAAGCAAAATTTGTAGATATTTTACACATGAATTCCTAAAACGCTCAATGAAAAGGATAATTTTCTTTTAACTCGGTTTGAATATTTTGTTCATCTGGATGATCATAGGCTAATTTGTTCAAATGTAGCTCTAGAAATGGATGATAATTGAATGGTTAATGACAAATGTGGGACCGCTGGATGCTGATGGAGAATGAAGGGCAGTTTGGTAGTTAAGATTAAATGAACGTAAAATTAGCTCACCTATAGAATAATGGAATAATGTTTAAAGGATTTTATTGATTACACTAGAACTATACTTTGATTGCGTTTGTGCTAACGAGTATCTGGCCATTGAATTTTTTTGTAGGAGCAAAACAGCTCGAGCAAGTGTTGTAAAACCACACTGACTCCGGAGCGGCCCTCTTTTTCTCTAACTTACCCATAACTAGATGGATTTATATAATAGAGTTTTGGAAAATAGTCAAGATTATCGCGTATCTTGTACATTAACTTGAAGTATGTGTATATACTAGTCAAGTGCAGATTTCATATATTCGAACTATTATTATGATTTTGTTTGAAGATTCTCATATTTGTTTTTGAGGTTTAAATGACTCACGTAGTTATTAGACAATTATTTAACATGTGCCTAATGACCGAATGATAACTAGTACTAAATATATGTTTTTTTTAAGCAAAAAGTACTAAATATTTTTGTACTACTTAAGTTTTCTATGTTGATATGAACATTTTAATTTATGTTATGAAAAATTATAACTTTATATGTTTGCTTTTAATTGCAGTTAAAATTATGTTTCCAGATATTAAATTTTTTCTCATTGTTATACATTATTAACGACGACAAACAATTGTGTGCCATTATAGAAGAAAAACACATATGCAATATTTATTGATATGTAAACATGTGAAGTTTGTACAGTCTAAGATATAGGGAAAATTATATCAAAATTTATGCAAATGTTTTTCGCCATATTTGTGGCATGAGTCCGTTATGGTACTAACGAAGTGGAAACTTCATGAAATTGCCATCAACTGTCGCAGCATGGGTATGTGATAGACCGAATCGATTGGAAATTGCCAGCAACTTGACTAGAGATGGCAATTTAAACCGATCCGATGGAGAACCGGTAGGGTTTCAATCTGATGAGGACAAATTTTTTTTCAATCTGATTAAGGAGATTAGGATCAACCTGAACTGCCCTACCCTGTTCAAATTAAAAAAATAAAAATAACTAAATAAAGGAATAAACTCGAAAAAACAAAAAATATATTAAAAAAGTCTAACAGAAAGAATAAATTTCGTGCCTTAACTTATGGGAAACAAAATCAAGAAGCATCGTCATCACTGTCCATATGTCGTTATAGCGCCATATACACGGCATGAGTCCGTGATAGCCTTAACAAAGTCTAAATTTTATAAAACTTGACAATCATGACCCACCATGTCTTGTTGTGTGTTTCTAGTGTGTCTCTATTCTTTAGATAAGCGAACAGATGTGTTGTGGATATCACGTGACAAGACATGTTACACAACATGACGCAAAGTCGTGTTTAACACCCTATATGTGCAAATGCCCATCCCTTGGCTTGAACATTGATCTAAGTTGTGTCCAGCCAGGAAGCCTTATGAGTGCAACCGGGTAAAAGGAGGGCCCCAAAATCAAGAAGGATTATCATCACTGCACCTATGCTGTGATAGCATCATATTCACGACATGAGTCTGTTATGGCACTAACGAAGTTGAAACTTCATGAAACTTGACAATGGTGACCCAACCGTATCCACTTGCGTGTTTCCAGTTTGTTTAATGAATTTGGATACGCGAACAGATGATTTGTAGACATCACGTGACAAGATAAGCTACACAACATTCTACTAAGTCATGTTTAACACCCTATATGTGCAAATACCCCCTCTCCATGCTCCAACAAGTTGATTGAAGCTGGGTTCAACAAAGAGGCCATGTGAGTGTATTCTGGAAAAAAGAGGGCCCCAAAATCAATAAGGATTGCCATCACTGCATCTATATCGTTATAACGCCATATTCACGACATAAGTCCGCTATGGCCTTAACGAAGTCGAAACTTTGTGAAACTTGACAATGGCGACCCCAGTGTGTCCCCTTGTGTGTTTCCAATGTGTTCAAAGACCATGGATGACTGAACGGATGAGATGTGAACATCACTTGATAAGATACATTACACAACCTGACGTTTAGCCAAGTTTAATACCCTATATGTGCAAATGGCCCCTCCCCCAGCTTGAACGAGCTTATCGAAGCTGACTTTAGTAGGGAGGCCATGTGAATGCATTCTGGAAAAATAAGAGCCCCAAAATCAATAAGGATCGCCATCACTGTACCTATACTGTTACAGTGCTATATTAGCAGCATAAGTCCGTTATGGCCTTAACGAAGTTAAAACCTTGTGAAACTTGACAATGGTGACCCCAGCATGTCTTCTTGTGTGTTTCCAGTGTGTTTAATGAATTTGGATAAGTAAACGGATGACTTGTGGACATCATGTGATAAGACAAGCTACACAATGTACTACTAAGTCATGTTTAACACCCAGATCGGACAAATATGCCCCTCCCCTAGCTCAAACACACGGAACTAAGTTGGGTCTAGTCTGGAAGCCATGTGAGTACAACCTGGTAAAAGAAGGACCTGAAAATAAAAAAAGATCGTCATCAATGTACCTATGCTGTGATATCACTATATTCGCAACATGAGTCCATTATGGCACTAACGAAGTCGAGCCTTCGTGAAACTTGACACTCATGACCCCAACATGTCAAATTGTGTGTTTCCAACTTATTTAATGAATTTGGATGAATGAACAGATGACTTGTGGACATCACGGGACAAGACAAGCTACACAAAGTACTATTAAGTTATGTTTAACACCCTATATGCGCAATGTCTTCCGATCTCCAGACTTGAACGCATTGATCTAATGTTGGGTTCAGTACGGAAGCTATGTGAGTACATTCTAGTAAAAGGTCAAGAAGGATCGTCATAACTGCACCTATGACGTTATAGTGCCATATTCACGGCATGAGTCTGTTATGGCCATAACGAAGTCGAAACTTTGTGAAACTTGACAATGGTGACCCCAACATGTCTCTTTGTGTGTTTCCAGTGTGTTCAATGACTATTGATGAGCGAATGGATGAGATGTAGACATTACTTGACAAGATACGTTACATAACATCATGTTAAATCAAGTTTAACGCTCTATATGTGCAAATGCCCCTCTCCCGGCTCGTATGAGTTGAAAGAAGCTAGGTTCAGCAAGGAGGCCATGTAAGTGCATTCTTCTAAAAGGAGGGCCCCAAAATCAAGAAAGATCGCCATTACTGTACCTTTGTCGTTATAGCGCTGTTGTCACGGCATGACTCTGTTATTGAGTAAATGAAGCCGAAGCTTTCTGAAACTTGACCCTTATGACCCCACCATGTCTGCTCGCGTGTTTCCAATGCGTTTTATGAATTTAGATGAGGGAACATGTGAGTTGTGGACATCATGTGATAGGAAATGCTACAGTGTACTACTAAGTCATGTTTAACACTATATATGTGTAAAATGCCCCTTCCCGATCTCAAACGCAAGGATCTAAGTTTGTTTCAGCCGAGAAGACATGTGAGTCAACCCGATAAAAGGAGGGCACCAAAATCAAGAAGGATTACCATCACTGCAACTATGCCGTTATAGGGCATATACGCAGCATAAGTCCGTGATGGCTGTAATGAATTTAAAATTTTATGAAACTTGACACACATGACCTCATTGTGTCCCGTTGCGTGTTTCCGTTGTGTTTAATGACTTTGTATGAGTGAAATGGTGAGTTGTGGGCATCACTCAATTCTTTTCCATTAAGTCTCCATTACTCAAAAAGCTCAACAAATGGTCATCAAACTTCAAAATGACTCAAAATTTAATATTTTGAATTTCTCCCAACTATATGCGTGCCGTGTTTGATTGAAATGGCCCAATTTTCAACACAATTAAAAACACATGTAGCTCGATGATCCCTAAAAATGTAACTTGAAGATTTTAAACAATGATGTAAAGTTTAAGTTATAAATTTCATAAAAATACTGCTTCTACTAACACACCCATACGCTATGTTGCTGCCCATCACTGTGGAGGTGCCGTGATGGAGTTAGACAACACTGCACTGGTGTCGTTATGGCAAAAAACACACATGCATGATTTATATATATATATATATATTTTGTTATGCAACAACATTTACATATAGCGTGGTTTACTCAAAAATAATATAGAAACCTTGATATAAAAATGAAATAGTGTGAGTAAGAATATAACTAGAGGGGATTATGGTATCCAAAATATATAAAAACTTTCATGTATATATATGAGCAACTTGTTTACAAGTGTACAAAATTTTCATATACATGCTGTAGCCTCTTGCCGCCCAAACTCTACCTCACTGCCTATCACTGAACCCATGCCGTTATGGGGTTAAGCATCACTACATACGTGCCGTTATAGAAGAAAAGCAAACATGAAAGTTTTTCTTTACAAATTCTCCCCCATAAGA
>CAVNYN010212662.1:0-17182 GCA_963692815.1 Nyctanthes arbor-tristis
TGACCTCTCCTCGTGAGGTCAACACGACTTTAGGACAGTATCCTCGACACGACTGTCTTAGGTCAGCTACTTCTAACTTTTCCTCTATTATTTCTATTGTCTTATTTGATTGAAATGCTTTATTTGATTTCACGACGCTCTTCCGATCTGTTATACAACAAGTATCACACAAATCGCTAATTTTCCCTAACAAAAATTACATAGACGAAGAGTAAAAATTGCCCAGACAATGAGGAAAAAGGCCCTGGCAAACAATTAAAATTTTTTCAACTAGGAGAAACTAGTTTGAGGAGATCGGAAGAGCACACGTTGATATGCATGAGAATGAGAATTTTTTATGTTATAAAAATGTATTATTTTTGAAACTGTTAGATTTCATATATTCTTGCATTTTGTACATTCGAATAAAATATCTAGAATAATAAAATTGTACACGAAAGGTCGGGAGAAAGGAAAGAAGTTGCTATTCTATTCCTTATATTATTATAAGACTAAGGCGCTATTTTCGACATTCAGTAGTCCCCATTTACTATGAGCTAAATAGAGCCTTACGAGGAAACCCGACTATTAATTACAAGGCACAACATGTATTAAATTACATGTGGTTTTCTGATTTAATTAGTTTTTTTGCACCTGTACGTTTCACGACTAAATTTTAGTAACAGATCATAACGTAATGTCAACTAACCATCGGTTTAACTGGTTGGTTATATTGTTAATTTATGAATTTATAAGCACACCAGATTATTGGGTCACCACTCACCAATTTAACAGCCGAGTCATCAGTTTACATAGTAAAATTTTAGTGGGTGGTTACTTAGGAAATAAGGAAAAAAAAAAAAGGATAAATAAAAAAATAATATATTAAAATTTCTGGGTGGTTACTAGAGGGGAAAAAAGAAAAAATAATAAAAAGAGATTCCGGAATCCTTTTGGCGATTATTGCCTCTAGACTGACTTTTAATTGCGTAAGGAATACGTTAACACTAACTTGTTGCAATTTTTAAACAATCCGAGTTTATTTATTTCACATGAGAATGTAAATATATTTGTTTATTTGGAAATTGTTGGAAATTTTTGGAAGTTAGTAGTTTTTAATTTCTGGGATAATTGCGTACGTTGAAAAAATGAAGTGGTTGCGTGGAAAGCAAAAAAACCTAAAATATCAATAAGCGTGTCCTTAAACCCAATGATTTAAAATAAAAGAGATTATTTAAAAGATAATTAAAAGAAATTTAAAGAAAAATGTGAGTGTTTGCGTGAAAAACTAAATACATGGCACTCAAATAAAAAGGTGGTTGTCAATTGCTTGATCAGACGAAAAAATTTGTGGGTAACATTTTTGCTAGAAAATTGCAGCAAAATATTTTTTTTTTTGGAGCAAACAAATACTTCATTACTAAATCAACCAAAGTCAAAAAACATAGATAAAAAGCTCGGCATGCAATCAATCCAAAGCTCGCCTGTAGAAAATTGCAGCAAAATATTGGTATTGCTTGATAACAGAAAAACATTTTGAGGTGGGCAACCGTTTTGCAAGAAAACCGTAACACAAAATTGGCTGAAAACAAAATTTGGAAAAAGATTAAAAATATATCTATATAGTGGGTGGTTATTTTTTCTTGAAAGTTGGTGGGTTTCTCTTTCAGTTTTCTATTCTGTTTTAAACGATTCCCGTGAGTGGGTACTAGCCTGTGGACGAGGGAATTAACAGCCTATCCCCAATTGAAGTCATAACAAATTAGATAAAAACACAAGAAATTCTCAGATAAAAGAAAAATATATAGAGAGAATTGTAAAAATTTATAGAAAAGCAGACATGAGATAAGAAATCCAGCGTTTCACTAAGATTTCGAATAGCGGTCCCGAATTCAAGTTGCTATATATGCATGAATAGTTGCTATATATGCATGACTTGGGTGGTAAAAAAAGGAAAATAGGGATTCTGGTATCTTGCCAAGGCAGGAAAATGATTCTAGAATAACAGTTACTTTTATATATGTACTAGTTTTTGCACTTATGCGTTGCACGGCCAAATTTTGTTAAAAGAATAGACAGTGAAATGTGTATTAAACATTAAATCAATAACTATTAATATAGAACTAATACAAATTACAAATTATTTTTCTATACATTCTATTTACAAATTTCGGAAAACCTTTTTATAAACAACATTTGTCGTTTCATTAGTAGGCCTTCCCTCGTGATCACATATAAGTATTTGAAGACCGGCCTGATTTGTAACTCTAGATATTGCCACATATAACTGACCATGGCTAAACACTGACTTTTTAAGAAATAGTCTGACATGGGATAGAGACTGGCCCTGACTTTTATTGATTGTCATCGCGTACGAAACAACCAACGGGAACTGCTTTCTTTGAAACTTAAATGGCAATCTCACATCTGACGGACTCAATGACATCCTTGCAATAAAAAGTTCATCTCCAACATTGCATCCAGAGAATATTTTGGCTTGCAGAACTTGATCCCCTAATTTTGTAATAAACAATCTCGTTCCATTACATAATCCAGCTACAGGGTCAATGTTCCTCATCAACATAACAGGGACGCCAACCTTCAGTGTCAACTCATGGTTATGCACGCCTGAGCATTTGATACCATTTAAAAACTCAGAAGAGTGAATATCTTCAAATAGACCTATACTCTTTTCAGTCCCACATAAACTATCCAAACTGAAACAGGTCCTTCCTTCAGACTGATTTAGCTTAACCATGTAATCATTTATGAATTGCACTACATCAATCGTTGGCACAAGTATAGCTCTCCCTTGTAAGTAGGACACATTATCAAAGCTACTTGAGAACAAAGGATATGTACTTTCGACAATTGCTTGTACATGATCATCTGAATCATCAATAAGAAGATAGTTCGGCACCTGTATTTGTGTAGATTCACAATTATCATTGCCCAATGTACCATCTCCTACACTCAATATCCAATCGTCAAATTTCTACAGCTCATTTGTACAACCATCATTGCCTAAATTTTGGAGTCTCATATTTTTCGTTAGTTTCAAGACCTTACAATTATTCTGTAAGGGTGATGAATTTATAGTTGCGTGAACTGTATCCTGTCTGTTTCCTTTTGGAATAACTGGTAGTATCTGATGAAAATCACCACCAAAAACCACTGTCTTGTCTCCAAACAGTTGATTTAAACACTGTGAACGTTGAACTCTCATTATATCTTGTAAACTTCTATCAAGGGCCTCAAAACAGTATTTGTGCAACATCAGGGCCTCATCCCAAATAATAAGTTTTGCTTTCACAATGAGCTCTGCTAGAGGACTTCCTTGACTGATATTACATGTCGACTCTTCATTGGGGTTAAGCGGTATGGCAAATCTTGAATGAGCTGTGTGCTCTTCCCGATCTCAAAGACGCTATACCGCTAGACGCAACATTCAACACTATTTCCCCTTTGGACCTAATAGCAACAAATAGCGTCTTCCACACAAATATTTTACCTATTCCACCGCAACCGTATACGAAATATACACCTCCTTCTCCAAACTGGACCAATTGCATAATTTCATTGTAAACATTTTTTTGCTCATTAGTCAACATGTGCATTGACCTCATGTGTTCTTCAGCCAAAGCCCTTTAATCGTACCTCAACTCATCAAGTATAAGTCTGTTTTCTGAAAGGGTTGCATCACAATCATTTGGATACGGCATTGAAGGAAACTTATGCATATTTTTTCCTCTACTCTGTAGGATCTTTTCAATTTCCAAAAGAGTCAAATTATATAATTGTTCACCAGTCATGTGCAATTCTGTATAATAACTTAAGTTAGAATAAAATAATTAATAATATGAACATAAAATATAGGAAAAAAACATAACATACTACTAAAAAATAAGGATTCAAATAAGGAAAAACTATTTAAAGGCCTGTAAAACTTATGTAGAAAGATTATGATATAAATGATGTGCAGGAAAAAAAAACAGATTACCTTCATTTCCTAAAATACACCAGCGGTTGTATAATATATCATCAGATAGATAATGCCAACGTGCCTCCCACACAAACTCAGGCCGAGAAAGAGACTCTGATATAAGTAGTTTCACAAATAGACTTCTCAAAGAATGGGCAAAACCCCAATGACTTGCCCCAGGAATGCCATCTATGTATTCCTTGTCATCGTCAAGTAAACCATGGGCATAGCAAGCATCCCTAAATGTAGTATACTGAACCCCATGAAAGTTCTAATCTCCTCATAAGAAGTCGGGCCTCACACTATGTTCAACAAAGTCCTCAAGTAATACATCTCTCCCTGACCAGGAGAAACATAAAAAAGACGACCGATCTTTAGTCCACGCTGCCTCGGTGTCTACTGCTTGTTATTATGGTTCCATACAAATCTAGTTGGGAACTCCATATATGTCAACTCTCTAGCTTCATTATACTCCTTGTTGGCTTCCATCCATGCAGTGAACATAGTGTGTCGAAGAGTATGACGGTTGACTGCTTCCTCAATAGGCTCATTTGCTGAATAAAAAACACTCTGTTGATTAGGCAAATGAAAAGACAATCTTTCTATAGCCGGTTCTCTAAAATGAATATCATAACCAAACAACCGCCAAGTAGCTTCAAGTGGAGTGATATATCTGCAATCTAAATACATCTTGATCTCATCAACCAGATCTATAGCACTGTCATCACCAGATGTTTCATAAAAACTGGTGGTAACACGATCACGCCCCTTATTGATGTACTTAAAAAGATACTTAATTGTGAGACTGATTGCACCATGCAATGTTAATATGAGCACGATACTTCATGAGGAGATCTGGATTATGAGGAACAACATACCTATTGACAAGATTTATACCATTTTTTGTCACAGTCCTGCCATTATTTCGACGTCTATATATCGGATATCCATCCTTGTCAATAGTTGTGAACTCTCTAAATTTCTTTGGATATCGCTTAGTGCATCGACCATTAGCCATACACGGGGAGTCCCGTCAAATTCTTCCACAAGGACCATGGATCATAAGATCTTTGACAGCTTCATAATAATGCGGCTTAGAACTTTCATCTGGGATTTCAGCAGATATTATATTGTCAATTTCTTCTGAATTAGGACTCCTACCACCACGTTTCAACCAAAGCAATATATGCGCATGTGGGAGACCTCGCTTTTGGAATTCAATTGTGTACATTGCTGAAAATAAAAAGAAAACACATTAAATAAAACCGAATCAAATTTCTTAAGTGTGTAAAAAATCATTCAGTGCGATCGTGTAGAGAAATATGACAAACTGTCAAACAAAAGATTAATAACTTTTATAAATTACCTGCTCGGGATTATGACGGAGTTCTCTCATAAGTTCAATTAGTTTAAGTTTGAAGACTCTACACAAAATATTAGCTCGATCCTCTGGCCTTAATCCTCTTGCTTCAAGAAATTGAAGCAATTTTTGGCCATTTGGGATTGCAGGTAAAAGTAATGAACAAATTAGGATACCCGGCCCATTTAGATATAGCCATTGCATCTTGATAATTCTGTATTATGTACTGTGCACTCCCAGTGTAAGAAGACGGTAAGTAGATTCTTTTCCCATGCAAAGATGGGTTTGTATCACCACGCAACAATGCACCAGCTAACCCACGATAAAGATCACATCTCAATTCCTTTTGGTAGTTACGTACATATAGAAGACGGGCACTTTCAACCATAGTATACGCATCAACCAAAAACTGTTGAAATAATCTCCTGGAGAACAAAATATTTGAAGATTCTGTATCTCGTTCCTATAGCCGATATGCAACATATTCTTTCCAATATACATATTTCCAACCAGCAGATGAGAAAATACTTGCATCAGTCCACAAAATGTTATCTCTCTATCCATCCTAACCAAATAAAAAGAGCAAGGGATATTGTAAACTCAAGTACAAAGGATGCCACTTATTGATTTTTTGAAATCCCCCAATACGACTTTCAACAATAATGTCTCTATCACCTGGAATCGTTTCAAAATCACCAACAATCAAAAATGCGATATCATTTTTTTGTGGCAAGTTGTAGCACTGATCATCTTCCTACAGGTCTCTAACTAGTTGAAGCCGAACATTATCACTGTTTTGTTCACGTATTGTCTCACGCACAATCCTAATTTTTTTCACCAGCTTATTGTGCTGGTCCAACATATTTTTCAAAATGGCCACAAGAACTTCATGTAATGTACTTCCATCATCGGATTGCCTAATAGTCCCAAGCTATTTGCAATTTCATGTTCAGTATCATATACATATAATTGAGCGAATCAGGGTGTTCTTCCTTCAACAGGCAACAAACTGCCCAGTGTATGATAATTTTGACCATGTAGTCTAAACACAGGAGGTGCCCTTCCATCGTTAAGGTTCGTATCAATATGACCTCCCCAGGAAGTAAACGAAAATATCGTGTTATATGAACGGATGTTCTTAGTGAAATGTTTACTTCTCTAATCATTCCCATACATTAAATCTTTAAAAATTTGTGGAGGGTCATCCATAGGAGAAAGTTTACCTTTCCAAGCATACAACACATCGAGAACTTGGGATTTCTACATGTCATATTGCGCTTGTCCATTCTCTCCCAAACCAAAATATAGCTCGACAAAAGGAACACTTATAAGAAGCATTTCCTAAGTCCAAATATTTTTCTGTGTACAGATAAGAATTAGTTAACATATATTGTTGACATAAACAAAAAAAGTCTACAGAAAAATTTTAACTATTCCCACGTGAGTTAAATATTCTAATTGTTCTAAATAATATAGTCTTATTCAAATGAACAATCATTCATTATATAAAAATATTAAAAAAACGTAAATGTTACAAAACATCACAATATTAATCATGTAAACTTAAAAGAATATTTGATTATTATATCAATTTCTACATTTTTCACACAATATTACTATCAATTTTATGTTAAATTATTTATTAAAAATAATTACAAATAATAATTAATAGGAAACGTTTTGTAAGTTTAAAATATAAAATAAAGGAGCCATAATTGTACAGTAAAAAAAACATGTATATGGATCCATTTGCTTAAATTTTTTCTAGGGCCGTCACACTTTCACCCACTTTGCGTGAGATTATGTATTTGTATTGGTCACTTGTTATTCATTCATTTATTAATTTATAATAATTATTCATTCACTATGCATTTTTTATATGTAACTTATTGATTAAACACTAATACAAATGAGACTCTTTAGTTTTCATCCGTCATTTTTTAATTAGACATGAAACAATCAAAGTGATTAAAAAGTAATGTTAACTTAAAAGTCATAGAAAGACTGAGCAGTGCTATAATTATACCAATTTAATTAGAAGAATTACTTATGTCATAACTTATTAACTAAAAAGTTATATTTAGTTAAAAAGTCACATTTGCACAACAATTTAATAAAAAATCACATTAAATTAAAAAGTCATGTACAAAAATTGAACACACAAATTTATGTAACTATTTTTATAATATATAAAATAATTGATTAATTAAAAACTCAGATTTATATAACTAATTAATTAAAAAATCCAATGTAAAATAACCGAATAATTTTAAAAAGATATATATTTGATTTGTGTGCTTTAAAAAGACACATTTAAATAAATGTAGATTTTTGATTTTGTATGATTTTAATAATAATAATAAATAAATAAAGCAATTATTAAAAAATTAAACAGATCTATCACATAAAGATTCAGAACCTAAAAATGCATCAGCCCAAATTATAATGATATACGACAGTCCATGCGCGATGTACCAAATGTACATTAAAATTGATATAACAGAGCCCATGCACGACAGCGCAAATACACATTAAAAAATGCATCATCCAGATCAGTCAGCTGGCCCCGCCCAAATGCACAATCTTTTACCTTACAAAATGCATCAGCCCAAAATAAATAAATAAATAAAATAAAATAAAAAGAAAACTAATGGAATATTCTAGAGGCCATATAAATACACTAAAGTTAGCTGAAAACAGCAGCCATATTCACTCCCTCGCACTCTATTATTGATCATCGGGCATCCATCTTCGAATCGTGTGTGAAATGTGAGCTTAATGGAACTATTGGTACATATTTGCTTGAATGTTTTACTGTATTTTGATGTTAATAGTTGTAAATCCTTAACTATTGAGCGACTTTATGCTTGTTTAATATGCCTTTAATTATTTTTTTATTTTTTTATAGATCTGCTGTGTTGGAAACTCGTGGTTGATGCAATAAAACCCAAGCGTAGAAAAAAAAAAGATAAGTACACTATCTTGATGTGTTTTCTCTACTATGTTGATTATTGGCTTTTTTAAGTATGAAACCCAAATTGTGTTCCCCGTGCAAATTGTACGTACGTGTGTTTGCTACTCCATAAGACTTATTTCATGACAAACTCGTCCCAAAATCTATACATTTGCCGATCTGTGCCCAATATTGGTGATTGGCGCTTAAGTTTAATTAATATTTTAATTTTTTTTCAAAAACAGAAAGAAAAAATAAAGAGTAATATTAGTGTAATATATATATATATTTTTACCATCTTACCGAATACATCTAGATAGTTTACTTATTCTTAGAAAAAATACAGAAAAGTTTTTCTACACTACATCATGTTATAAATTTATTTGGGCACTGTTTTTTCTATAAGGGTATTTCACACACAACTGTTGTGTATTGAGTCGTTAACCTATTAGTGCAACCGAATGTTGCTATGTTCACATGAGTTTTAGGGAGAAAGGTGGATGCAAAAGTTGCTGAAAGCATACTATAAACAAAACAAAATTTTTTGCGACAAAAAGCTCCATTAGTCACATCCACTTTGCCAATATACAAACAATTTCCTACTATTTTATAAATACTTTGTCATCATTACACCATGTCATAAATTTATTTGGACACTAATTTTTTTTATTTTAGACATTTAGTGGTATAAGTTTTGTAATGCAGTAGCTAATGTTTCTGTTTTAGTTTTGATTTTTGTTTGTTTTCCTGTAATATTGTTATCTTTTAGAAATTTGTGCAATTACATTTTTTTAGCAATGTTAAATGGTTAGTATTGTTCTAATACCATATGTTTCCAGGTAGATCTATCTTGAAGACTATTGGAGCTAATTGTGAAGATTGCACGAGTTTCTACAAAGACTTAAGGATTAATATTTGCAGTATTTAATTTTTTTAGCTATTCATCTTTTAAAATGTATTTAGGTACTCCTTATGTAACTTTTGGGCCTGTAAAGTAATTTTAACTTTGTTTCAAGTTATTTTTTTAATCGATGTAAAATTTGATACCAGATTTGGAGAATAAATGCACAGATCGTGGTCGTGTGAAGAAAAAATAAAGGTGAGATTCTCATTAACTAGAGTAAAATAACTTTTGATTGGGGTTATTGCTAATAACTCCATATAATTTATTTTATTTTCCTTTATTAAACAGGACTTGTAGCTGGTATTGAACCATGAGCTGAATAAAACCAGGTAATATTCTAAACATTTTTCTCTTACACTTTCCGCCCTTTGATAGTGCGTTGAAATAAATCTTGCATGCATGTTTTAACTTATTCATCATTTGTTGCATATCCATTGGACTCTACTCATTCGCCTACGGTTATAGTAATTGTTTTCCTGAATATTTGAGTAATACAGAGTAATATGTCACCTTGATTATCTCTTCCCCGGCTTTCTCTAACCACGATAATACATCGGATTTCTAGGAATGGAATATTTTGGTTACATGCATTGGTAAAATAAAAAAAAAAATTCAATTTTAAGTTTTAATTAATCTGTTACCTTTGTAATACCCAACTCTGACTTTTTGTACTTTTGAATAGCAACAGCATCATTGCTAACCCGACAACATGAATAAACTGGGTTTTGATCCTCTATGTTGTGATCTTTGACACCCACATGGAAAATTGTAGAATCTGGTTGAGCAGACATTCTATCTCTGCTGGTCAACCAGCTCTTGCTATGTCGTATTCACTGTTTTTCAAGTCATCGGTCTTATCCTTTGCTGCTAATTCCTATCCATGTCCAATAAGTTATAACACATAAGATGTTTATCAAATAATGTTTATTTGAAAAAGAGTCAACAGTACCTGAGCAATCCTGTCCCTAATTTATGCCGCTGTTTTTCCTAGTAGAAATTCACAAGGTTCGTCCTAGAGAATAAATGTTGATTCATTTATCTCGTCTGTGACCTTTACCATTACTCTATACCTGACCATGGGATTTTGACCACCTATTTTGCACAAACTGCACTCATAACCATCGGGTAGGCGTTGTAGCTTTGTCCGGCTCCTTTTGCAGCTAATGTAGGACCAACCAATTTCCTTCTAATATGACAGCTGTGATTCAGGCAACAATCCAGTAGTGCCCCATCTGATATCAGTAAATTGTTAGCATAATCGTGGCCTTAGTATTATGTAATGTCTACATTTGAGTTGGTTTAATTGAAAGCCTTCTCGCAATTCATGAGTTCATTTAGTGAGAAGACTTGGGCTGCATCTATGACATCAACTATGGATCTAGTTGTCGATGATGATGAAGGAGATTTTGTATCAAAAGACCCTTTGTCATCCAATATCCTTAGATTTAAATTGTAGATGTGTTAGTTAGAAATAGATAAAATATGGATATCAGTAAAGGAAAAATTGGAACTGTTACACTTTTCTAAATTCTTCGATCTCCGGTAGATTGCATGCCTAAAGTTTTGTTGCATTGTATCCACTGGACAGCTCAATTTGACTGTTAAAAACCTTTGCGCGACATAGTTGAATAATGGCTATTAACGGTTTTTTCCCTACACTTTCGATGTGAGTTAGCATCTCTTCTGCATATTCACCCCATAGAGTACATGTCACTGAATTATTCCTGCACAAAAAGTAAATTTGATTCCAAAGTTGGACTATTAGTATTGAATATTGTGAAATGAATGTTGGTTTGTACTCTTGGTCGTGCATAGTCACATCGATATGCTTTGAAACAGCTTTGTCAGTTTGCCTTGGGTGTTGCAGCGCTTTTTTTAATGTGATCCGTCCTATCACATCTGAACGTAGAAATAGTCGTGTGAGGATACATAGAACATTTTACTATTCACACGTATGAACCCTTTTAAACTTACCAAAATGCCCTTATGCAGAAACATCTTTGATTGACTGAATGTTTGGAATTGGTTTTAATGAAAAAATTGTCCTGGTAAACGATTTGTCTGCGACCGGGAAAATATCAGTAGTTTGTGTGAAGTTTAGACGGTATGCATGATTTGTTAGGGGATACTTGTAGAAATTATCTCTCACTAAGCAGTTGGTAAAATAGTATAAAACTTGTTCTCGTATTTTACTTTCGTACTGTTGGATTTGAGTCTGTCTGATTGTTGTCTGTATTCTGTCGCCCTATGGATCAAGAACAAAAGAAATTATCATAATTATAATGATAAGGGAAAAAAGGAGTGTGGCTAACTTTCTGAAAACACCAAAGAAAAAAAATAGAAGGTTTTGATTTTTAAATAACTCACTGCTTCATCTATAGCCAATAGCTCCAAAGATTGAGGCTTGTTAATGTCTCCCTTGGTAGGAACTATATATTTCCAGGCAATGCGTACTTTCACAATCCAGTTTGATTGATTTTTCTTCAAATCCTGAAGCAGTATTGTTTGAAGTCCTTGTGCTGCCATATTTGAGTTGATTGTAATTCTTGGAGTTTGCTGGGGTTTTCAGTTCTGGCTGTATTATTTCCACTTTGTTTTCTGTCAGGGATTCTTGGAAAAGGGTGGGGCTGTCAATTCTGACGGTATTTTGGGGCTGATTGTACATATAATCTAGGTGATGATTTTTCAAATGTGGGTGGGTGGTTTTTGAAAGAAATGTAAACTGTCAATTATATATAGGATGTTGACTCTTGTATGTTTCATGAAAACTGCCCATTATTAAACATGAACGTGTATACTGCTGGTTGATTGTTGAAAACTGCCCAGTATTAACTGCTAAAGTATGAAAATTTAAAATTGCCGATCAGATAGAGTTTGCAATTAATTATTTACTAACAAATAAAAAGGCTAGACTTGTAAAGACAAAAAAGCTATGGTCAGGCTTGACAAAAATGCTATGCAACTTACGTATGTGAATTATGATTAAAAAATTAAAGAATTACATGCGGTTACATGTAGTGGCCAAATGGCCAAATAAAAAGAAACGAGGGTAGCTACGGATAAGCACTTGGTGGGGCGACTAGTGGGAATAGTGGATTATTTAAAAAAAAAAAAGAAAAAAGAAATGGGATTCTGGAATCTTTATGGGCAAGAAATTGATTTTGGAATTCCAGTTCCCTTTCTATATATAGATATATATATAGAATAAAGATTATTTTGATTGGTAATTGACTCCATATTTAGCTCTATAGAAAAACTGATCTTTGGTCCGTCTCTCCTTTTATTTAATTATTATTATTATTATTATCTGCGTGTAGAGTTCTTGGGCAAAGATCACGATATATATATATATATATTTTTTTTACATTATGATTTTATTCCTAATAATATATGCATACTTGTTATTTTAACACTTGTTCAATGTTTTTGGAAACTTTTTGGGTAACTAGTATATAGCACATGCTTTGCACGTGATTTTATATCTTTGTTGATACCACTCAAATACCAAAATCTAGCACATGATTTTATTTATCATGGAGTAGATATTTACGCAGGCTTGTAAGGACTCTAAATGCCACTAGAAAAAGAAAGTCATCACAAAATATAAAATTTGAATAAGAAATGAGAAGCAAAATTGAGTAGAGATGACAATTTAAACCCGAAGCCCCATAACCCGTGGAGACCCACAACGAATGGGGTGGGGAGTCCCCGCCCCAATAAGAAATGGGGCGGGGACGGGGCAAGCGTTTGTGCCCTGGATGCTTAATCTGACCTTAGCTGTGGATGCAGGTGGAAGAGCCTTTGAGTAAGGAAATTACCAGCTAACCACTCGCTCTCTGAGTCGAGCCAACCTTTCGCTTTCTGGGTGTTCTCTCCTCTAATTAAAAGATAAACTCATAGGCGGCTCCCTCAATTCGAAACCATAATCCCTAGTCTTTACCACTATAGACAACTTATAGTGTTTCTTCAATTTTAAAAATTAGTTATAGGGAGAAAAAATATCCTTAACGGGGTAGGTAACGGAGATTTTTTTCGTCCCCGCCCCCATTCAAAGTGTGTACAAGGCAAGGGAATTGTTAACAGGGGGTGCGGGAAAGACAAACCCGAACCCTCCCTACCCCGTTGCCATTCCTAAAATTGAGTAAACAACTATTTGTATATTTCTTTAAGAACTTAAAAGAATACTAAATACATGAGCTTTTTTTTTTTTAATGATATATACGCATGTTCCAAATACTTAGAAAAATTACGTGAACTTATAATCGGTTTTGAGCTTCCCTATTCGCTTCAATTCAAATATACTACTTGTTTAAAGATAAATTTACTTATGGCTACGTTAATAGAGGATATATAAGTCCGTTCAATTTATTTTAGATTCAAAAAATCTTTTTATTAAATGCCAACAAAAGAAGTAAAATGCTATTTTTATCTGGATTTGAATCATAACGAGAAAGATAAAATAAGAATTTTTTTTGAATTACAAGGAGATTGTAGGGGGAGGAGGAATCGAACTTTGATCTAGGTCGTTGGAAGCTAATATAGATGTCATTAGAGTACATAGATCTTAGCAAGATAAAATATGAATTAAATAATAAAATGATAGCACAATCGTCTTTTATTTTTTTCCTTTGAAAGTAATCATGTTTATCCTTATTTCATTAAAACTCACGTATATGTAATAAACCCAGAACTTATTAATCGTATATAGCACTCATTGCAGTTAGTTCCAAAGAATGTATCATTAATAGAAACTAGAATCTCACACGTGCGTTGCAAGAAAAGATACCAAATCAAATTATATGTTAACATTAGTACGGAATCTATATATTAATTAACAGAATTAAGTCTCGATATCTTTTATACTGCGATTTTCCTACCTTTTTTATTTGGTAAAATGTTGCTGTAATTGTTTTTTTTTTTTCCAAAAACAATTGTAAATGAACTTAAAAAATATTTGAACCTACGACAATGAAGTTTAGCGCCCATGCCTTAACTGCTTTGCCCATTTTTTATTTGTTAGGCTTTTTATTAATAAATTAAAATATCAAATCTAAAAGGCCAATTTCAAAACAAATTCTAATCCATCTTAATTCATTCATTCATCATCTCCGCCATATGCGTTGGTAAGTTTAATTTTATTTGAATTTTTTATACATTTTACATTGTTTTTTGAATTTTTTTAGTTTTATTATGATTTTTTAAAATGAGGTGGATACTAGATATTTTCTACTTATGAACTACCCTGCTTTAGTACCCGGTTAAAAGGGGGTGGATCTGGAGTGGGGTTGGTAGAAACGGGGCAGGGTACTGGGAAAGTGTATACAAGTAGAACCCGTCCCATTGTCATTCTCACTGTTAGGAATCCTTCCATTTTTCAAATTAATTAAAATGTGATACCTATCTTATTTCATTTTTTGTCCTTCAGTTTCTAGATTAATTAGATTTGAAGATTTATTCCCTTATTGTTAGAGAAGTTTCGCTTCTTTCTACAAATACCCTCAAATATGATATTACTTTAATTGGGTTGTATGATATATGAATGATTTGGGGTAAAATGCGGTGCATTAAGTTGGTAATGACTTAATAAATTGAATAATGCTATGTAGCACCAGTGGTGCTTGGTACCAGTCTAGGTGACATTCAATGTGGTATTAAATGATAAGTGAAAATAAATAAATAAATAAATGATCCACTTAATTCAACTTATCATTTAGTGCTACCTTGATATGGTGCCAAGCACCAGTGGTGCTAAATAGTATTACTCTAATAAATTAACCGTAATTATAAGACATTTTTCTCTTTGAATTCTAATTACATTTTGTCTTTCCAAAATTCAACTCATGTTTTGTTTTTCATGATCCATTATTCAGGTTGGAATCTCCTATATTTTATGACTAACTTTAATTATAAAGATGAAATATTTAAATTTGATAATATTATACATTTGTCGTCAAACTTACATTTTTGAATGCATTGAATGATGGTAATAGTTTTTTCCCCATTATTGCATATGTACTAGAGATTAGATGTAAGAATATAGATTGTCTCCTGAACTATCTTAAACTTCACGATTACTAAGTCAATTGATCTTATTGATTCAATTAATATATACTTGTATTTTTACATTTTTTACAGAGGCATATTTTAATTAGCTTTTCTACCCATGCAATGCACGTATGGTTTGACTGGTGTTAAGTAATTCATGCTTAGCCATATTGAGATGTAAGGATGTCAACGAGCCGAGCTGTAACGCCCCGAGTTCTAAGCACTCAAAACGCTACCAAACTTCTTATTGCTTTTGCGGAACCTTGAGGGTAATATCAATAAGTGCGGAATTTTCTTTTTTTTTTTGTAATAACATATGAAGATTTTATAAAACAGCTTCTAATGTAGCCACTGTCAATAATCAACACTTAAACAAAACCGTTGTCAGCCATTCAATGTTGAAAATAGCAGCAATGTTTGGAAATACTTTGACTAAAATAAATAGAGGCATTAACGAATAAATATTTAGTCTTTTTCTCTTTTTTTCTGATCAATTGCCATCCTCGGTCTTGTCGCTGCTAGCTCCAGACCCTGAAATGTTTGAAATAAAGGGGTGAGTGCTTTGAAGAAACACTCAGTAGATTCCCTGCACACTGATTTTAAAACATTGCAACACATATTACGCTATTTAACACAATGTACCTATGGAATTTATGTCTGTGGGCTTGTCTTAATACAAGCAAGTTATCTATGTCTGTGGGCCCGTCAAATAACGAGCTAAATCTATGGGCTCCCGATTAAGGTGAGCTTATTATACGCATCTTTCTATGGTCCATAAACTACATTTAGCACATGCATAAACACATAATATGTAATTGCACTCATACTTTTCATGAAAAGTGCACACATAAATTTGGAAAATAACTTTGGTAAGGAATCTACCTCTCAATGCTTTTCTTTTCCTGAGTTCGAGCTATAGGATACTAGTACGTCAAATCCCGCATTTCGTCTATCAAATAATAAATAGATTTGAAGTTAGAAATTTGGAAATATTGGAAATTAAATAAAAGTATAGATTTAAATGTGAACTTATAGAAGTTTTTGGGCTAAAACATAATTTTGTATAACATTAGGGCTAGGATAGAGTATTTTAAAAGTCGAGGAATTAGGATGGGTGAAACCGAAACTTTAGGGACTGAAATAGAGTATCTCAAAAATCAAGGGATTAAAACCTACTAAACAGAATGTTTTCGGCCAACTTGGATTCTTTTAAAAATAAAGGGTTAAAATCAGTTTGACTAAAAGATTTCGAGTCAACTTAGACTCTTTTAAAACTGAAGGGACTGAACTCGACTGAAATACAAGATTTGGGACCAACAGAGATGTTAAACAGACTACAGGGGCTAAAACGACACAAATTAACACTTGGGGGCCTGAGGTGAAAATTGAATTCAATTTATCCCCTAATCTCAATCCCTCTGCCAAATCGACCGAGACGGAGAGTGAGACACAAGAAGGCGACGGCGATGAGAGGTAGTGGTGTGAGGCTTAACGTTCGATGGGGTTCGGGTGTGGCGCGCGGATGGTGTTGGGTTCAAGGTAGCTGAGGCTCGGAAGGGACGATGGGTTCATAGAGTTGGTTTGCGAGGGCTCGAGGGATTCGGGTTCAGGGGTTAGCGAAGGCTCGAGCGGTGGAGAAAGGGAGCCCCGGGTTAGGTGGGTCACAGTTCGAGAAGGACTCGACTGAGGCTTAGGAGTTCGAGGGTGGCCTGAAAAGAGCTCACGTGGAACAATTGTGGCTCGGTTTGGGAGATCGGAAGAGGGGCGAGGTGGTGGCTCAAAACAAGGCAATAGAGGAGGTTGCGGTCGAGACTTGGGACCTGGGTTCGATTGAGGTATGTCAAGGCTTTCGATTTTGGCTCTGATTTTGGGATATTTCTTGGCGTTTAATCTCTGATGATTTTTTTTTGGGAACTTGTTTTGAGACGGAAATAGTGGCTGGGGTGGTGATGGCCGACA